>BTPG01000004.1:168777971-168951023 GCA_036245525.1 Semisulcospira habei
AGAGAAGGTAACACTGCATTTGACAAAGACTTCTTTAAGCTTATGAACAATGCCTGTTTTGGCAAGACAATGGAAAATCCTCATCACCGCAAAGATGTGAGACTTGTCACAACTGAATTGGGTGCAATTAAACTTACAGGCAAGCCACAGTACACAGGGTACAAAGAATTTCATTCATCATTGTATGCAGTGTCACTCAAAAAAAAGATTGTTAAACTGGACAAGCCAGTATTTATAGGTATGGCTATTCTGGAGTTGTCAAAATTATTAATGCTTGAATTTTATTATGATTACTTCAAACCAAAGTATCCTGACTGCCGTCTGTTATACACTGACACTGACTCTATGATCATTGATGTGTGTACTGAAGACTTTTATGAAGACATGAAAACAGAGTTACACATGTATGACACGTCTGACTACCCTAAAGACCATCCACTGTTTAGCACACAAAACAAGAAAGTGCCTGGTAAGTTTAAGGATGAACTAAATGGTGTGCCTATAGTTGAGTACGTTGGACTGAGATCAAAAATGTATTCTATACTGCACCAGAAGGGTAGTCAGTCAAAAGCCAAAGGTATCAAGAAAACAGCGATAAAAAATAAAGACATTCGTCATGAACATTACAAGCAAGTGTTAGATGGTGCATTAATGCCTGATTATCCAAACAAGTCACTGAGATCAAACAAACATAATCTTGAAATGATCCAAACACATAAGAAGTCTCTGGCAGTTGGAGACACAAAACGAGTGTTTCATAGTAAGGAAAAAGCTTATGCACCTGGTCATTACAGACTCAAGTTATCTGAAGAAATAGCTGATGAACTGGTTGATGAATTAATTGATGAGTTAGTTACTGAAATGAGTAACGGTGTCTGGGGGAATAATCTGTAATTCTTCTCTGACAAATGCCCTCTTTGGTGCAGGCTCATACAGATAATATATTGTTGCATTAGCTGAAGGAACTATTTTTTTTTATATTATGAACAGATGTAGACCAAATTGGATCAGTTGCCCTACGTCTAACGTCATTTTCAGCCTCACCAGGTTGATACAAATATCTCACCTGTTTTGTAAATAAGTTAGTGTCTGGAGGTGTTATTGCTTTTATTTCTGACGGTATTGTTTTCAATTTAATAGAATCAACAGGTTTAGGGTGACCATCATTATTCATTGCTTTTATCACAGAAGGTAATCTTTTAACCCACTCAGTGTTACGTGCGTCATGCATGAGTTCCTTAGAATACTGATAGCTAAAAAGTCTCTCCAATAATTGCTTGTTAAAGTTTTCAACAATTGCCTGTGATCTATGCAAGCCTGGAATACCGCGTCTAACCAGTACGCCATGCTTTGCAAATAATTGATTAACAGCCCCTTTAAATTCACTCCCATCATCAACCTGCACAAGCCTAGGGTATTTTAAAGGACCTCGACTATATATTTTTGATAATGCAGTGGCCACTGTTACAGCTTTTTTGTCAGTTATGGGTTCTGCATCCTTATACCTTGAAGCTATGTCAACAACAGTTAATGCATACTTGTATCATTTCTTTCTTATTGTGTCATGCGGAAGAAACAGGAGGTCCATTTGGTATGTGTCATTAGGTGATGTGTTTTCAAAATGAGGCCTTGTTATTTTTCTTGGAGCAGGAAGATATATTTGCCAAATTGCCTGTTTTTTAAGCCACTGTTTTATTTGGTTAACATCTCCACCCACAGCAGCATGTAATTTTTTTTATTGCAGTATTCCCTTTCCAGTAGCCAATTGGGGAGTAATATATTTTTGATAGTTTAGCGTCTGCCATTTTTTTTAGCAATATAAACTCCTGTAAAATATACTAATGTCATTCCTACTAAAACAAATATTATTTCTCCATTTCTTTGTTCTGGGCTTGGTTGGTAGTAGTCACTAAGTTTTGGTTGTGGAATAGACATGTCTTCACCAGTTACAAGATAGTATTCTTTGATAGCGTCATCGACATTTGAAAATGTATGCTGTGCGTGACCCTCAAGTTTTAGTTTTTCATTAATAAAATCAAGTTTCTCAATTCTTTGCTTTTCATAATCTTGTTGAGCTTGAGCTAGTTTTTCAGATGCCTCATTGTGTCGCTTCATTTCTTCTGCTGATTCTTCTTTACTAACTTTTGAAAAGAAATAGTTTGATCCACTAAAAGCTAATGCGTTAATAACTGCACCACCAATCATGACAGCTATAGTTGCCATATTTTTATTTACATAGAAATATTTTCTGGAATAATTCCTTGCTTGACTAGAAAATCTTTTGTTGCAATCAATGCTGTTATAACAACTACTAGTTTAGCACTGTCTTCGAAGTCTAATTTACTAAGGTCTGCTGATTTCATTTTGAGAAGACTTTTTCCCAGCATAGAATAAGCTACTGCTAGTCCACTTATTACAGCAGAGTGATAGACAAGGTTCATTAAGTTCTTTGTGTCGCTCATTTTCTTATACCATAAAAATTAAAATAATAAATTTATTTACTGCATGTAAAATGGGTCCACGGCTTTGGGTGTTGCTGGTAATGTGGAGACTTCTTCTTTTATTTTTGGAGTGTTTGATTTTTTGTACACTGTTTGAGTCTGTGGTTTGTATTTTTTATATAATTGGTAACCTACGTAACCAAATCCGACAACAAATCCAGCAACTATATATTTTGTTGTTTCAGGTTTAGTTGTTTTTTTTTATCACTTTGTGGGGTATGTGTTGGTTCTAATGGTAGTGTCACTGATGATGTTACGTCAGTCTTTTCTGTTAATGCTTGAAGCTGTAATTTCTTTTGTCTGTTATATTCAGCTAATCTTTTCCCAGCCTCTATTCGACCTGGACTTTTAGTCTTAGTCACTGTTTGAACCTGTGTCAAGACATGGCTCTGTTGTGGAGTCGTCTCGTCCATTTTCTTCTAATTTAAAATTTATTTTAGAAAAATCAATATGACTACTAGTAACAAGTAAGGTTACAGCAGGTGCAAGGTAATTCCCAAACTTGTAAAACATAAGGCATGCTAATTTACCTATTGAACTTGAAACTATGGGGTTGCTTTCTAGATCATGTGAAAGGCTGTCACTATCAACAGGTAGGAAGTGACTTACAGCTTTTGTGTATAGGCAGACAAGAGATCGACTCAAATCACGTGTCATTAGTGAAGCAATGTGATTTTCATATTTAGAATGTAGTTTAATTAGCTCATCAGCAGTAAGGGATTCTATGTCTTCTGTCATGTATTGTTTACCGAGAAAAGCTTTTGATTTTCCAGAAACAACAACAGAGATAAGCCTTTGTTTTTTAGAGTCTAAGTCTTTGTTCTCTACAGCACAGATATCACTTAGAAGTAGCAATTCGTCTTGATTCATTTTATAATGTAATATAATAATTTTGCTTAAAAAAGTCTATGACAGCATTAATAATTTAGGTTGGGTGGGGTATCTGCCTTAATACTCGCGGGTTGGTAGCTGATCAAAAAACGTAGCTTGAATGATTTCTGGAGTGGAACTAAAATGGCTAGGTAATAAAGGTATTGGGTGTCTTTGTTGACGTGGGCTTGCTTAATTACCGTGTTAATTAGAATAAATCAATTGTTTGGGGGAGGGGTGGGGTGGGAGACCCACATTATCTATCTCTGGCATTTGAAAAGTTTTGATCACAGAAGCAGCACGAGGAAGAAAATCAAGATGGGGGATATAAAAGTGCCAGAGACCTGTAGATATCAGGATGGAGAGGAAAAAGTGCCAAGCAACGTGCAGATATCTCCAGGTCACTGCACTGCCACCTTTTACTCTCGACTTAAATTTTGTCTCTCCACCTAATTATTATCTTTTCTCCACCTTGATTAAAACAAAAATTGCATTCAACCATAGTGGAGGGTGGTGGTGGTGGTGGTGGGTGGGTGGGGGAGGGGCGGGTGGGGGGGGGGGGGGGTTAGAGGGGGGTGGTGGTGTTGGGGACCCTTTTATTGGCAGACATGAATTTTTCATGACGATAGCACATACCGGAACAGGCTGCATTCGGATACTTGGCTTCATATCGGCTTTATTCCACGTGTCCGGATGTGGCACGTCTCGACTGAATTAACGCGAGCGCCAGTAATGCGTCTGACGTCAGAGCTCGTAGATACAGTGATGCACTGATGGAAACGCGCGCTAACAAAGATCTGTACACACACTGAACTCTGTCTGCAGTACTGTGAGATTGTCGATTACAAGGTCGGTGACAACCCCAGGGATAATGGGTATTACCACACACTGACATGCAAACAATCTTATGTGAGTTGGCTTTACTATAGCGTTGTTGGTTTGGGTGAGTTGACTTTACTGTAGCGTTGTTGGTTTGGGTGATTTGGCTTTACTGCTTTGTTGTTGGTTTGGGTGTTTTGGCATTTCCATAGTATTGTTGGTTTGGGTGAGTTGGCTTTACCGTAGTGTTGTTGGTTTGGGTGAGTTGGCTTTACTACAGTGTTGTTGGTTTGGGTGATTTGACTTTACTGTAGAGGTGTTGGTTTGGGTGAGTTAGCTTTACTGTAGCGTTGTTGGTTTGGGTGAATTGTCTTTACTACAGCGTTGTTGGTTTGGGTGATTTAGCTTTACTGTAGCTTTGTTGGTTTGGGTGAATTGTCTTTACTACAGCGTTGTTGGTTTGGGTGAGTTGGCTTTACTGTAGCGTTGTTGGTTTGGGCGAGCTGGCTTTACTATTGCGTTTGATGGTTTCCATTAGATGACGTGCGTGTGTGTGGGGGGGGGGGGAGGGGAGGGGAGTTGGGGGAGGGGGTATGTAGGCGGTATTTCATTCCTCCTTCTCCTAAATAAAACCCCCCATATATAATAATTGTGTGTTGCGTATTAAATAGAAACAAAAGAAATCATTCAGGGCATATACACATTTATTTCCTATTTTTGCTTGTTTATGTATGTATTCTTTCCACACTCATTCAAAATAACAAATGGAGCAGGTGAAACAAATTCAGAACCAATGTTCCAATGACTGGCCCGTTTTAAAGAAAATTTCATGATAGGAAAATAGATTCTTCTGTATTACAGGCACATAAGGTGTCATTGATCAAGAATGTTCCTGCCATCGCCCAAAATGAATTGCTTAACCCCATGACTGCCAGTGTACGCAACACAGTGTCATTGAAAGCATGGCAAGTTAACTCCACGGATATAATTATGACGTCAGCAAGAGGCAAAGAGCCTGTTACGCCCGCGCATCTACGGGCTCTCGTGAGGTTTTTGCCTCTTGCAGCTGGATGGTTTTGCATTTTCCGGCAATGACGGGGTTAAATATCCGTGAAGTAAGGTGACAACGTTACTCACACATTGGGCTGTCTGACTCGGTATCACCTGGCACTACTCACTGACGTAGACATGGATCGTTGATTCCAGACGAGGCAAGAGTGTCAGAACAAGTTCGCCCGTAACGACGTGCACTGTGACCCGACTAGGCACGACCACGAGTGCACCTGGTGTTGTGACAATGCGGACTGTGTCCATCACCTGGCGGCCAGCCGTGCTACCATCACACCTCCCCCTACCACTCAGGCGCTCACTGCAGGTATGTACTTTGTCTGGCAAATTGTGTTACCTCAGCCCAGGATAGCACCATACAGTGCGTGTTCACCACACTTCTATACCCGGCATATATCCATTGCGCAAAAGAACATCGGGCCGACTTCGGCCGCCATTTGCCCGCTGTGCCCGATGACCTTTGCGCACAACTCCCTTTGCCAAAGCCGAATACGGTGAACGTTTGTGGTTCAACCTTCCGGCTGTTCAGCAGATCGATTGAATATAATAATGTTCCATGCGAAGAGGTTTTAGGCGTACTTTCCACCTGTACAGATCCTGTCCATACTATTTACTGCTTACATAATGATAATACATAGCATATCCAACACACAGATGCTGTGGATAGGATGGACAAGTTAATAGTAAAATTCAAAAGTCTTGATTCGAATAATAATGCCGCCATTTATGATAGATTGTCCCATGACACAAACTCTACGGTTAAAAAGAATTCTCATTGCACATGTTAAACGACGACGCATTAAAACATGTTTAAATTGAAGGTAGTAGAATACACGTTATACCATGAGGCAATAAAAACGCGAATTTTGCAACGTAGTGTTTTTCTTCGTAGATATGCTTTGTGCCGGGTTATTTTGGCATTATTTGTTAAAGAATGTTTTTAGTTTCAAACATCTCGCATCGACAACTTATGACGTCATCAATGACCACATCATCAGGGGAAATTGATCGTGTAGTGGGCAGCATCACTAGGGGTCTGCCTGCATGAATGAAAATCTAGCTTGTTTTGTCCTCGACCTACTTTTCTTTAATCAAGGGTAACTAAACAGTCAACATGACTTACAAGCAGGAAAAGCAAACAGTTGTTTTTTTCCTCCATATTTACCTAATCAAAAAAATATTGGTGTGTGCTTCATCTCTTGTCAATCACTAGAGCATAGAAAATAATTTGCAAAGAATTCTGATCGCAGAAAATCTGATTAAAAAAAAAGAAAAGAAGTAAATAAGTAATAACCCAGTGCGCAAAGGCCAATGGGCCGACATCGGCCGTCGTTGGCCCGCGCACAGCTAACTGAGGCCGACGACGGCCCGATGGCCTTTGCGCATTGTGAGGCTCTGGTTCGGTAGAGACTTGTATGATCCAAACCCTGTTGAGGTAGTTTAGCACATCCTAAGCAGTTCACACAACTTGTGTGTTAACACGTGTCACAGGAAACTTGCTTGTCTCAGTGTGTCCAGTTGTGCTTATTTTCACCACTAACTAAAGCCTTTGTCCTCCAAGTCAAGAGCGACAATTCTTTCAGGTATTTTTGAGAAGAAAGCTCGGACAGTAGGCTCAGCATCTGAAGTAAACAACAAAGAAAATTGCTTGGCTGCTTGTAGGGACAGATCTTTGACTGTGGGCACATTTACCAACACCTTTCGCGTTTCCATTGCCTCTGACTATATTATACTAATATGTATACAAGCTTATTTTAAATGTTCAGCACAGATAAAATCTAAAAAACACGTGCATAATGCACGCGCGCGCGCGTGCGTGTGTTCGTGTGTGTGTGTGTGTGTGTGTGTGTGTGTGTGTGTGTGTGTGTGTGTGTGTGTGTGTGTGTGTGTCTGTGTGTGTACTTCAGTTCTTAAATACAGTATGGTGATTGGTTTCAACACATTGCAATAGTATCGCCTGTTACAGACCGTCATTGTTTCGACACGCGTGACTGGTGTTACCGTGATTCGCTCCTTGACCGTTGTGACGATGGAAGATCAGTGGCAGTGCCAATCACATGAGGTGGGTGGGTTCATCGCACGCAAGCACCAACATACGCAATTTGCGGGGAGAGGTGGGGAGGGGGCTGGACGGGGAGAGGGGGTGGGGGCGGGCAAGGGGGAAGGGTATGGCATTTTTTCTGCACCTGCACAGAGGTAAATGGCAGATGTTAATAAAAAGCGCAATTTCCAACATGCCTAGCGGGAACGATGTTTTCCAGTTGATCCGTAATTTCGCTTGATGTTTCCAGAGGTATGTATGTGCTCTGTATTACAGGAAAATATCTGATTGCAACAAAAAGTGTTTTTTGTGTACAACGCTTTAAAGACACATTCAAAACTGAAATTTCTCCTTTGTGAAATAAACTTTCCCAGCGACCAGCTCTCTTTATATGTCTTTATATACAACAAAACAAAAACGCAGTAACCAGTATAATGGTATAACAACAATCCCTTATCCCCGGGACTGCAGGACGGAGTTTAGCGGTCGCTGTTAGGATGTTTTGGTTCAGCGAGTGTGCAGACACCCGTGCGGGGTGTGTTAATGTGAGTACAGAAGAATTCAAACAGCGACTCTTAGTTTTGCATGCTGACAGCGAATGAAAGTTATATGAACAGTATGCAACATTTTGAAGCGGAAACAGACTTTTCGAAATTTGTTACCGGGTTAACTTAACACATTCTGCCTCAGGACCGAAATCTCCAAATTGTTAAGTTGCCGTCTGAAGGACTGTATTACAACTCTAGAGACATATCGAGCATGATAGTTCAAGGGTGGTGACAGAATAGCTTGGCGCCTATGGGCGCCAAGCTATTCTGGCACCACCCTTGAACTATCATCCTCGATTTATATCTTGCTGTGGTGTGTCGGGGCTGAATGAGTTAAATAAATAAATAAAGAAAGAAAGAAAGAAAGAAGGAAACAAACAAACAAACAAACAAACAAACAAACAAACAAACAAACAAACAAACAAACAAACAACAAATAAAAAATAAACAAAACAAGATAAATAATGAACGCAACATTTTGTATTCCAGTACAAAGAAACTTGCAAAATAAATAATATAATATTTTTGTATATCAGCACAACGTACCGACACGTCTCGTTAGCTCCACAGATGTAAATTTATTTATTTTACGTATTTTATAATTGAGAACTTTGCGTGTTGCAGTTCTCATCTTCATCAGACTGACATCGGAAAAGTGCAACACGCTAAAATGGTCCGATGCCAGTGATCAACACACTGTTTATATACAACAAAATACACAACAAAATAAAAACGCAGTAACCAGTTCACGACAACCCACAAGTTTAACTCATTGTACCCCAAGACCGAAATCCCCAAATTTTGCCGTTGTTATCTGAAGACTGCAGTGCAATGCAGGACACAGATCGACCATGATAGTTCAAGGGTGATGCCAGAATAGCTTGGCGCCCATAGGCGCCAAGCTATTCTGGCATCACCCTTGAACTATTATGGTCGATCCATATCTTGATGTCTGAGGTAGAATGAGTTAAACGCCATTTTGATTTCCAAAAGCTGTTATCTGACACAAACCCTTTATTACATATTATTAATATGTAACACAATGTTTATCATTGAAAGGGATGGTAAAGGCATATTTCAGCAGAATTCTGGAAAATTCTTCGCTATTTACCATATTAGTTTGATACGTCAAAATTAACAGTTGTGATACTTTTCCAATTTCTGGCGCCATTCTGTTTTTTTTTTTTTTTTTTTTTTTTGTGTGTGTGGCAGACAAAGCACGCTTAATATGAAATGTCCGTACAGAAGGGTCAAGCTGAAAATCCAAAGATTGATTCCTCTTTCAATTGTCTGTACTAAAAATAGTGAAAGTATAAAAGTCTTGTTTACTTGAAATTGTGGATATAACTAGTTTGGAGAAAGACATTGGAAGAGAGTTCGTTAGCTAGTTTCTACATCTTCAACTTTTCGAACAATAATTAATTCATTTTTGCAAGTTTTGGCGCCACTATATACTCCCATCAAACAGTCAGCCCTGGAAGATGCTGTGTGGAACAAAACAGTCAGCCCTGGAAGAGTCTGCGTGCCTTTCGGATGAGTGACGTGAAACATCATTTTCGTCACTGTGTACACGGCGTCGTGAGACTAGCGATGCCATGACGTCAAGCTTACATTGACGTCATTTTGCTGCTCGTGCTACAGTGTAGTCTTCAGAATTCCTGTCAGGACACGAGCCAACAGAGCGTTTTAACTTGATGGCGGGAAGCGTTGTGTGTCTGTCTTTATTTGTGTGCGTCGGCGTGTGTATTGATCAGAAGTTGGCTTAGAGAGGATGGAATTGGATCAGAAGGAAAAGCTTAAAAATATGAACAACTGTGAGTGTTCCTAAAAGAAAAACGCATGTGAGCTACAGACAAAACGTTAGACTTTGGGATGAAATCCTCATCCTGTTCAATAGGGGATATTTCAACATCAAAAGCAGGTCAAAGACAAAAGGTAGAGACCCATGACAGCGAGGACAGCTCTCATATATAAGGGACTTTGTGGGTAATGGATAATCCCATCTTGTTGTTCTTTGAAATTTCTGTACTTCTTTTTTTTTCCGTCACTTCGGAACCTATAACCTACAGCGATCAAACATTACGCGTCGACTAAAGTTACAACATGTTACTACTACACTTGTTACACATTAATTTATGTTGCATACGTAGAATAACAGACGTATGCTAACTCGTAATACAATGGCTTTGTCTTCAATCGTGAGTATGTAAAAATATTTAAGCACGAAGTACCCCTTAGACAGTAACCATGGCTAACCCATGCACTCTGGAGACACAGCTCTCAACGCTTTCGACTGTCAGTCAATGAATATTATCTCCCTTTGCCGAATGCATTTCCTCCACGCTGTGAAAGGTGCGTCTAAAAGTGCCCACTTGTTTGAATACGATAATGCAACACAACCCCAAGAGTAGCTAGTGACTCACAATTTAAAAAGTCAAAGGTGAAAGAAAAAATATGTGAGGAAGAATTGGAGCCCAGCAGTGCCATCGGGCCGACGTAGGCCGCCGTTGGACCGTTGTCGGCCCGATGGCCTTATGCGAATTGGGAGGCGACTGTATGGGAGGTGCTAGAGAGTCTTCCTTAACCTAACTTTGTTATTGGCTTTTCTGGACACTAGTGCCAACATCAATGTGTGCCCATCTGTTTGCAGTACTGTGAGATTGTCGAGCACAACGTCCGAGAGGGCGACCCAGTCGACTTCCGGCCTTACCATGTAATGACTTGCAAAGACGTTTCGGTGAGTTGCCTGCATTAACTTGCATACACTTAACTCAGCGGGCTCCAGTTCCGTCATTTTTAAACTAATTGTTCTCCCTTGTAGGCTAAAGGCTATCGGACCGAAGTCCGCCGCTGTGGGTCCGCGCACGAATGTGCTCGGGCCCCTCTCAAGTAAGTAAAGGTCATCGGGCTCACGACGGCCGCATGGGCCCGCGCACGGCTGTGCGCGGGCCCACTGCGGCCTTCGTGAGCCCGTAGACGTTTTGAAACAAGGGTTGCGACCGACCTCGGCGCAATAGCCTTTTCCATACTGGGTCTGAAGCCTATACAGCAGTTCAGGGTCTGTATTGACCTTGCTAGTTGAACGGTGGTGCCGAAGAGTCTCTGCAAAGATGATTACAGAATGGTGGCTAAAGGGGTAAATGCAGCGGCATTGAACTATACTATTCACCAAAAGTAGATGACCACCTCGATTTTAAGGTGTCAATTCTAAAAGGTCACAACTTCCTTAAGTCAGCTAAATTGACCTAACAATCTTACTGGTCTAGTTGATCACTCCTCAGGTGTTGGTTCTGTAGCAGAAAGAAATCAAGACCCACTTCCGGTTTTGTAATACAAGCCCTTGCTGATGCATCAAACGAGGGAAAACATGATTGATTGCCATGGTCACTACAACACTGATTGGTCAATATGGCCAACTGCATATGCAAGACTAAACATTGGTGTGTAGACTGCACTCCTTATCAAGAGCGGTGTTTACACGACATTGAGACATTGGCCATACCCATGCACGAATAAAATCAACTTGTGCTCTGATGTGGGTACAACATGGATAATGTGCGTGAACCTTTGTCAGATGACATATTGCACCTTTTCCCATCGTCTGCCAACTTAAACTACACATTTTGGTTATGTAAAAGAGAGACCACCTTCCATCTGACTTATAGCCACAAATCACTGGGTGGGCAAATTCATAAAACCACGTCTCACAGGCCCAAACGGAGACCGTAACTTGGATCGGAGAGCATGACCAAGCAATGGCTATCGTTAGCAACGGAGCACAAATTATAAAAAGACATCTGCATGGTCATCAGCGTCACTTGTGCTGGCCAGGTGTCCGTCCTGAAGCAGAAGCAGCACCAGAAAACTGCACAGAATGATTGTGCAACCTGCTACTTCAGATGGATAGGCCACTAAAACAGGCAGGCACTAATCAAGAATGAATCCTGGATCTACCCACAGCACAATGGCGGCCGCATCTTGTCTTCTGAACTGGAAGGCATGGCTGAAAGTGGCATGTGCACTATGGACAGAAAACAAAAGAAGACACGTCCCAAGGAAGTGTAATAAGAGGAAGGGAATACGAAAGTTGCATTTGCTGTCATCTCTGGACATAAATGAACCAATATTAAGCATGACAAAAGGTCCCAGCTATCACAATTCAATCAATTTGGCCGACGAGAATACTTTTTAAGAACGTCTGAAATTCGAACATCTTATTTGGCAAAATTCATCAAAATTACACGTTTTTAGTTAGTAACGTGAAACTCTGCAATATGAATGTTCAATACTAAAACAACATTTGGTGTAGATTTTATTGGTCGCATGGTTTTTACACATGGAAAGTTTACTCAAATGGTCCTCAACTTATGGTGCATAGTATATTCAATTCAATTCAATTCAATTCAAAAACGTCATTGTGTCAGTCTAGCCGACAAATTTTCTTTCGTTGGGATCACATGCGCGCGTACGGTTTTAGCCATATTATGACAATGGTATGACAATGGTAAAAAAAAAAAAAAAAAAACAACAACAAAAAAACAACAACACAACAACAACAACAAAAACCACAACAACAACAACAACAAAAACAACACCACTGCGACATCTGAGGTGCAAGTTCCTCGACGGCGTCAACAAGGAGAGAGAGAGATACGCTAGTTAACACACTCTTCATTTAGGAGACGGATGGCCGAGGGTACAAGCTGCCCTTGTAGCGTTTGGTTTTAACAAGCTTATGGTCGATCCATAACTTGTTGCAGTGTGGCAGGTCTGAATGGGTTAGGGCTTTTTTGCCGTCCCGTCTCCCCTCTTTCAAAGAACATGAGATTAACAAAATAAGATACTGAGAAGTTCACTAATGTTAAAACATGGTCATCGCTCCTTCGACGAAGTAGTTATGGTCATCTTTCTACAGGCTGAGTCTTTGGCACTAGGAGTAGGAGGTTTATGGTATGATAAAACAGGGCCTGGCCGGTTTTAATACGGTGCTACGAGACAGTGCAGGGGGAAAGGAAGGGGGGGGGGGAGGGGGGATGGGCGCGGGGGGGGGGGGGGGGGGCAACGGAAATGGTATTGTCTCACCTCAATATTGACATTACGTATTACTTTTAGTTACTCATATTAGAACTTACTTATTGCGATTAGGTCAATTTATTACAAAGTATTTGGTCTACACCCAGGGACTGTGATATGTGCAGTAGTCATAGTTATATAAACACTGCTAAATAAGGTCATTTTATGACGGAGTATAATTATGCTACATGGGTCTTTCTATCTTAACGCTTTGCGTGTCGGTAGCGGTTTTAGTCCCGATGATTCTTACAGGAATCATCGCAACTAAAACCGCTACCGACACGCAAAGGGTTAAAGATCATACAATGATATTGTTTTTAGGTCGAGTATTGACCCTTAATGCAAGATGTGCCTCATTCACTTTTAATGGATGACATCTGTTGGTCCCAGATGAAGCAGATATGCCTGCTTACTTCCCAGCATCACGACGTGTATTGTGACCCGAACAGACACAACCACGAGTGCACCTGGTGTTGTGACGATGCGGACTGTGTCCATAACCTGGCGGCCGGCCTTGCTACCACCACACTTCCACCTACCACTGTAGGTATGTACTTTGTCCAGGAATTTACCACGTAGCGCGCGGTCACCACACCGCTAAATAGAGCACTAGGGCTGCCAGGTTAATACGTTCACAACCCCCCGTTATTTGCCAGAGCCGATACAGTGAACACTTTGTGGTTTTACCCTTAGCGCAAAAGGCTATCGGGCCGACAGCGGCCTCTGTTGGCCCGCGCACGGCTGTGCGCGGGCCAACGGCGGCCGACGTCGGCCCGATAGCGTTTGCGCTCTGGGCAGTCTTCCAACCATTCAGCAGAAAGGGATTTCTTTACGTTTCTAGTGAAGGCGATACAGTAACAGAGTTTAGGATCATGAGTGGGAACGCGTTGAGGAACGCGAAATTTCACAAACCCCTGATGGTCTTGGTATTTGAAGACACACTACCGCCGTAACTGTTAAAAAAAAGACCAAAACAACGTTAAACGTTTAGGGCTGAAGGTCTTTTGTCCACCACGAAGGTAATTTCAAAGACGGGCCACCGAAAAGAGGTCTGTACAAATTTTGACCCCAACTGGGTTCGAACCCACGACCTTTCGGACGAGAGTCGAACGCTCTACCGGAGCCACCCAGCCGCAACGTAACTGTTCAAAGATACACTTCTGTAACAGATGGCTACGAAACGCTGCACACAGGTCTAGTTAGGGCTCATTTAGACACGGGACAATCCAGTTAAGGACACGTCGTCTTTGTATCAAGTAACCTGTCAATTTCTAGAAATACAACGCTATCAGCACGAGAAACAGCTAAAAATAGATTGACATGCTAACGGCTGAATAAATTAGTGCGATGACGCGTGTGCTTTACCTGAGGGTCCCAAGTGCTGTTTAACTGAGTTCATTGTGTGGACAAGGCACAACAAACATACATGGTGCTGACATGTGTCTTCGGAGTCACGCGTGATCGTACTTAACCCCTTCGCTGCCAGTGATCACGAATTTCACGTCTGAAACGACAGCACGCTGACCTACACTCGCGTCAAGAACACAGATATAAAGGGGACAAAAATAGGCGTAAAGAACATAGGACTAACAAGAGACATAAGACTACTTATGTCTCTTGCAGCTTGGTTTCGTTCGTTTTGCCCCGGTAGTCAAGGGCCGGTAATAGCACGCTGACCTACACTCGCGTCAAGAACACAGATATAAAGGGGTCAAAAACAGACGTAAAGAAGACAGGACTAACAAGAGACATAATACTATTTATGTCTCTTGCAGCTTGGTTTCGTTCGTTTTGCCCCGGTAGTCAAGGGGTTAACTCCTTGAATGCTACTGACGATACCTCTAGAAGAAGAAAAAAAAAAAGACATGTAACCACGCGTTAGTAGTTGTCAAGAGGCATACTGTGGCTATGACGGAAAATTACAACTGGAAATTCAAGAAGAACCCGGAATGCATTATTCCAGTGCGCAGGGGCCTTTTACGCACTGGGATGTCGTTATTTATGGCCCATGATCAAAGTTCGGCCGGTTAAAGTAGAATGCGCTATGTACATGTATATATGTTAGACGATTCTCGGCAGCAATTAAAAAATTAAAGCAGAACGAGTCTTCATCTTCTGGCCACTTGTTTCTGAAGATATAATTAATGGTAAGATATGCGTAATTTGTACAAACCTTGCTTTAGGCTTCCCAAGCTTGTGGTAGTTTAATGATCAGGTTTCATAATTTATTTGTTATTGGTTCTTATAAACAACTATGACCTTAAATCTCGTGAAGACTGCTCGCGCGCACGCGCGTGTGCGTGCGTGTGCGTGCGTGCGTGCGTGCAATACAGTATATTGGCCCGTTCAGTGCCCTTTGACGAAAATTTCCTTTCTACAGTCTTCGTCAATTCAACATCAATTAGCCCTAGCTGTCCTAGCAACACGTATTCCAAGTGGTGTCAGCAAGAGGCATAGATCCTCATGAGCCCCCGCAATTGCGGGGGCTCATGAGGATCTATACCTCTTGCAGTTGGGTGTGTTCAGATTTTCTCGGCACCGAACAGGTTAATTGTATGTTTTCAACAAACAGCACCACCTGGAGAAATTGTGACGGGCCGTCATTGTTTCGACACCGACAGCTACTGCTACCTCAACTCTATCCTTGGCGGTTGTGATGATGGAACGTGGCAATGTCAAGCACAGGAGGTGGGGTTCATACATACAGACACAAGCACGCAGAAAGCACGCACGCCCACTCACGCACATGCAGGTACTTACAGGGTTGGTTGTACATTGCTTAGCGCCCTGACAGCAACAAGACTTTCTCAGGACGTGCCTGCACTGCTTGTGAAAAAACAACAATAACATAAAAAAACAAAAACAGAATATTGAATGTATGTCGCCAGCCGGTCTATTATGCTCAATAAACCTAAGACATTTTAACGCACGCAGACTTCAACCGGTCGCACTCACAGACTCATAAACGCAACGGGCACATACACAAATAACGCTAACTGTCAGTCTGATGCATTCGTGCAGTATAAACGCAAAACATCATTTCTTTTTTCTGTGGCCCAGCGTATAATCCTAACTAACAACAACAACAAATACTCTTCACAAAATACACAATTCTCAACATTAGCACGTCACACATCCACACACAACATAGTAAGAGCCAGGTTATGTAAATTGTCTTCTTTATCCAAACTGCTAAACTAGTGTTATCATTCTGTATCGTTCGCACGTTTCTCCACGTCTAGGCGTGTAGTTTCTTTCGTCACGCGTTCATGAAGCTGTCCCACGTTCCCCGAGCTGTGGATGACCTCTCGACACGCTCCTCTAGCGCAGCCTCTGTTGACTTTGATCGGCTTGGCACCAAGTCTCTCGCTCCCCGAGCTGTGAATGTCCTCACACGTTTCTCCAGCGGCAGCATCTGTTGAATTTGACGTCTCGGCGTCAAGTCCCTCGCTCCTCACAAGAACTCTGTACAATAAAATTCTAATGTCATAACACATGCACACACACACACAACACATATTGGATGCTCTGAGGTACATTACGTGACCTGGCTGATACAAATAAATCTACACGTTCGTTCACACACCCGTGCGTCATTAAACAGACTAGATTTGCAACACACCATAACTCAGTCACTACACTGAAAAAGACTATAACATGACGCACGCGCCATACACGGGTTCGTACATAGAAAAAAATGATACTGAACACACCCACGTACTACCTTCGAAAACAACCTAGGCATACACACATCACATTCCCTAGTTATCCATCCCGGTAAATAACTATATAGAAAAATTCCCGGTTACCTCAACACATTCTAAACCGACATAACTGAACCATATCAACGCTACACAACCGATCTAAATCTTACTATTGCATACTACATGTAACGCACTAGATGTCAAAACTACATATGAAAACGTACGTGAAATCTCGGTTTCAGTCTTGGAAAACGGCTAATGTATCCAACATACGTCCGTCCACTATGATAGAATAGCCCGTACTAACTACTCTTGAGCTTTGTTAGGCCGAGCTGCGCCATTAAAACTCCGTGCGGATCGCCGAGCTCGTGACCGCACGAAACTCTTGAATACACGGAATATTTGACACTCAAAAACCGCTGACATGACAGCACAATGCAGAAACCCTGTGTGAACTTTATGCGTGGGCATAGAGCTTCATCACAGACATGCTAGGGTCGCTTCATCTTCATGCTAATTTATCGTACCCTAGTTTACAAAAAAGAGTAGAAAATCATTACAATTACAAAATATGTACCGGGAAATGAGATATAAAAAATGTATTAAGCGCAAACACATAACTTATCATCTCTTAGGTGCAGGTATTTCATGTAGCAACACACATCTTGTATCAAGAGCTACAGTCAGCGCAGACAGTAGGGAGAGTTTAACAGAAAATGCAGGTGAATGGACCAAGTGTGGACAGAAACGTGCCCCAGAAAAAAGAGAAAACCCCACCCTGTGGGGCTGACAGGGTGAACCTGAGTAAAGTAGCTAACCCCACCCAAGTCCAACACACACACACACACACACACACACACACACACACACACACACACACACACACACACACACATGCTGGGCTGTACCAACCTCTCTAACATCTCAGAACAACCCCGTGTGTCCCCACAAACATAAACGCCTAATTCTCTGAGCACCCAATGCGCAAAAGACCATCGGGTCGACGTTAGCCCGCGCACGACCGCATTGGGCATGACTGTTTGTGCATTTGTCATTCTGAAACGCCTTTACTAACCATGAACACCTGATGAACTCGCGCGTACAAATCCGCCTAACTGACCATTCTAGATGAACGAGCGAAAACGAAATTTCTTCAGACCTTCAAGCCGCGACAGCATTCAGATGACGTCATTCTTTGCAAATTCTCTCCTGTTATTGTTCCAGAATGCGACATCTCTCTTGGATTCATTGCCAGCAATGACGCGAAACTCTAAATAACGTCACACCACAGTGTGAAAGTCACAAATCGAAAGCGAGGCTTTTTGAGTCCTTCACCTCAGACAGTCGCGAATTAGGCACGGCGTTCTGGACTGCATTTTTGTTATTATTTATATTTCTATGTGTAACGCACGCAGACTTGCCCACAGTCGTACGCACGGACTCTCACGCAACAGACGCATACACCGCCACTGACTCAGACGGGCGCATTCATGCGGTAAAACACAACACACGGGCTCCCTTTCTAAAGTAACCTTTATACACTATAAATGAAAAAGAACGACGTAAATGATTATCAACTATGTCTCTCTCTTGGCTTGACTTCGCGAACGAAGATTTTATAGGAGTTGCACACGACGTCTGCAGGCTTGTTCGTGGCTGCGGAGGCCAATCCGAGACAGGCAGGTTCGACCGCAGTGGCTGCAGGGGAAGGTATGGCCAGGGTTCTGAGCTGCGGCATCTCTGTTTTTTCTCCTGAGCCGCTTGTCCTTAAGGCTAGCTCTGTGAGAGTCCTCAAAGGAGACAGCTGCCTTGTAAATGGTGGAGCGCCAGGTGTCACGGTCCGCAGCAAGCGAAGACCACTGGTGGTGGTCGATTTGGCAGGCACTAAGTGACCTCTTGAGACAGTCTTTGTATCTCTTCTTTGGTGCCCCTCTGTCACGGTGTCCAGTAGCAAGCTCGCCGAACAGGGTGATCTTTGGTAGGCGATGATCCTCCATCCTGGAGACATGCCCCGCCCAGCGGAGCTGTGTCCGCAGCAGCAAAGCCTCGATGCTCACAGTTTCAGCCTGTTCAAGGACCTCGACGTTGGTGACATAGTCACTCCAGTGAATGCCCAGGATGGTACGCAGGCAGCGCTGGTATAAGCGTTCGAGGAGTCGTAGTTGGCTGCGGTAGAGGGCCCAAGACTCGGAACCATACAGCAGGGTGGTGAGGACCACAGCTCTGTACACGCTGATCTTGGTGCCTGTTTTCAACTATGTACACTGTTCTATTATCACAGACACACGTATCACAATATCTTTGCCAGGCTAGGTCTTAGTCTCACATTGCCTCCAACCTGTTTGATGTTGTTGCCTGGTTACGTTGGTCCTTCTCACGTCTAGGCGTGAAAGTCCTTCGTCGTACGCTTATTGCCGTCCTGTCTCTTTGGCACGGACGTCCTCGTTCTCGTACGGTACTCAGTTCTCGTTTTGACTTGGGTGTCTTGGTCCCAGTCAGACTCACTCTCAGAAGAGCTGGAGGGATGACCTCACGTAGGTCCCACCTGTGACTCGACGTCTCGGCGTCCGTCTTTTCCACTCTTTACAAGAACTCTGAATCGACAACAAAAGTCCCAACGTAACACTTGCTAAACACACAACATATTGTATCAATGAGAAACGTCACGTAACCTGGCTGATACAAATAACTCACACGTTCATTCACACACACACACGTGCTTCATAAACTATTTTCGTATCACCCCCATATCTCTGTCACTATCTTGAAACAGACTATAGCCTAACTGACACTCTTGCTATACCTTACTCTATACCCTGGAAAAGACTATGCTTACCCAACCACGTACTATCTTCATAGCGGCTTAGACATACACACTTCATATTCCTTTAGTCTAACTCGGTAAACAACTGTATACAAAAACACCGGTTACTTCACCGAATTCTAAACATACTATACTTAACCAAACCGGAACACCGCTATACAACCACATTAATCTTACCACGCATACTGTCTTTAACTAAACAACTATCAATACTACGTATATAGAAACATACCTGAAATCTAGGCTTCAGAGTCTTGGAATGCGGGATAGGTAACTCAAACACAACCGTTCCATACGACAAAACAGCCCGCACTCCCGATCTAGACCTCTGACAGTCACAGCTTCCGCCTAGAACTCACTAAACAGAACTCACTAAAAAATCCCGTGCTAACCATGTCTTACAGATTTCCACGTGCGTCTAGTGCCACTCGGACTATCGGCACAAACAAACCGACAACAGAAACCGTACCGTACTAATCCTACTCGTTAACAAAAACCGTACCGTATTTATCCTAATGTATGAGCACTATGCACGAGCATAGAGCTTCATCACATATGTCCGAATATGAATTCATGTTGTCTCGGCGGTGACATGTTTAAGAATGATACCTGTCAGCCTGATGTTTACAGGCAATAGTTCATCGCGATATGTGATTTAGCTGGGACAGGCTTCGGGCAATAAGTGGATATCCTTGACAAAACGTCTTTGGGCCGATGTCAGACTTAGATGGCTCGTGCACAAACGGGTGCAGGCTAAATAACTTAATAAGGCTGCAACCCTGACTTTGAGCTCTGTTTTGCAGTACTGTGAGATTGTCGAGTACAAGATCGTTGACAGACCTTCTGTTCATGGATTTTACCACACGCTGACGTGCAGACAAGATTCGGTGAGTTGGCTTGAATTTACCAGCGGTTCTGGTTTTATCAGGGAGTTCGCCCTCCATCTTGTAATGCCGAAATAATTGACTACCTTGAGCACGCAGTCACTGGCTAGGGGGTATTTTATTCCTGTGCCCCCTCCTTAACATACATCCCAATACGCAAAAGGCCATCGGGCCCGCGTCGGCCGCCGTTGGCCTGCGCACGGGCGTGCGCAGGCCAACGGCGGCCCGATGGCCTTTTACACACTGATATTGTGTCTTCAATAGAAGGAAAAGTAATCATTCCTGTATTTTTAACATTTCTTCCCTAAAATTGTTGCTTTGTTTACTGATGTATTCTTGCCACACTTGCACAAAAAGTAGAGAGCATTCAGACGAAGTGATACAAATCTCAGGACCAATGTTGCGATGACTGACACATTTACAAAATATTATTCGCGATAGGAAAACTAATTCCTCTGGATTACAGGGATTCGTCTGGATTGCAGGGACACCATTTTCATTGGGCGAGAATGCCTGTACCATTGCCTTTTTTTCAGAGCAAGAATGATACGGGACTGTTTAACCCCTTAACTGCCAGTGGACGCCAAATATTGTCTTTGAAAGCAGGTCAAGTTCAAAGCAAATAACCCCATGGATCCAACGAACACTTATATGCTTAGAGTCAGCAAGAGGCAAAGATCCTGATAAGCCCCGGCATCTACGGGCCCTCATGAGGTTCTTTGCCTGTTGCAGTTGGATAGTGTTCAGATTTTTCAGTGAAGAGGGTAAATTAGCCTGAAATCGTAGTAATGTGACAACCTTACATTTGGGGCTGTCTGACTCTGTATCACCTGGCAACACCACCTGACGTAGATATGGATCGTTGATTCCAGACGAAGAATGACTGTCTGACAAAGTTCAACCGTAACGACGTGTATTGTGACCCGACTAGACACGACCACGAGTGCACCTGGTGTTGTGACAATGCGGACTGTGTCCATCACCTGGCAGACGGCCTTTCTACCAGATAGGTGAGGCTAGCGCTGGCAGAATTGTCAGTACTCAAACCAAGGGGAATCACAGCGCTGGACAGACAACAGTTAGATCCCCTGCCCCCGCCTATCAGGCACCCAATCGCCAGCCCACAGAGAAATACGCAGGTATAGAATAAGACAATCATTTCCATTCCTAAATAAGAATGGATCAGGTCTCTTATATAACCCATGTCTTTCTCCGGAACTTAGGAAGTAGGCAGGAGAAACATACATACACAAACATGAAGGTGCGCTACTATATGTGGTCGGGTAAATACCCTGATTTCCCACAGTAGATGCACAGAACATTACACAACAATGTAACGATACAAATTTTGCCTCGAGTTATACATGATACTCACAAACCAGATAGGTGAGGCTAGCGCTGGCAGAATTGTCAGTACTCAAACCAAGGGGAATCACAGCGCTGGACAGACAACAGTTAGATCCCCTGCCCCCGCCTATCAGGCACCCAATCGCCAGCCCACAGAGAAATACGCAGGTATAGAATAAGACAATCATTTCCATTCCTAAATAAGAATGGATCAGGTCTCTTATATAACCCATGTCTTTCTCCGGAACTTAGGAAGTAGGCAGGAGAAACATACATACACAAACATGAAGGTGCGCTACTATATGTGGTCGGGTAAATACCCTGATTTCCCACAGTAGATGCACAGAACATTACACAACAATGTAACGATACAAATTTTGCCTCGAGTTATACATGATACTCACAAACCAGATAGGTGAGGCTAGCGCTGGCAGAATTGTCAGTACTCAAACCAAGGGGAATCACAGCGCTGGACAGACAACAGTTAGATCCCCTGCCCCCGCCTATCAGGCACCCAATCGCCAGCCCACAGAGAAATACGCAGGTATAGAATAAGACAATCATTTCCATTCCTAAATAAGAATGGATCAGGTCTCTTATATAACCCATGTCTTTCTCCGGAACTTAGGAAGTAGGCAGGAGAAACATACATACACAAACATGAAGGTGCGCTACTATATGTGGTCGGGTAAATACCCTGATTTCCCACAGTAGATGCACAGAACATTACACAACAATGTAACGATACAAATTTTGCCTCGAGTTATACATGATACTCACAAACCAGATAGGTGAGGCTAGCGCTGGCAGAATAGTACTCAAACCAAGGGGAATCACAGCGCTGGACAGACAACAGTTAGATCCCCTGCCCCCGCCTATCAGGCACCCAATCGCCAGCCCACAGAGAAATACGCAGGTATAGAATAAGACAATCATTTCCATTCCTAAATAAGAATGGATCAGGTCTCTTATATAACCCATGTCTTTCTCCGGAACTTAGGAAGTAGGCAGGAGAAACATACATACACAAACATGAAGGTGCGCTACTATATGTGGTCGGGTAAATACCCTGATTTCCCACAGTAGATGCACAGAACATTACACAACAATGTAACGATACAAATTTTGCCTCGAGTTATACATGATACTCACAAACCAGATATGTGAGGCTAGCGCTTTGTGTATGTATGTTTCTCCTGCCTACTTCCTAAGTTCCGGAGAAAGACATGGGTTATATAAGAGACCTGATCCATTCTTATTTAGGAATGGAAATGATTGTCTTATTCTATACCTGCGTATTTCTCTGTGGGCTGGCGATTGGGTGCCTGATAGGCGGGGGCAGGGGATCTAACTGTTGTCTGTCCAGCGCTGTGATTCCCCTTGGTTTGAGTACTGACAATTCTGCCAGCGCTAGCCTCACCTATCTGGTTTGTGAGTATCATGTATAACTCGAGGCAAAATTTGTATCGTTACATTGTTGTGTAATGTTCTGTGCATCTACTGTGGGAAATCAGGGTATTTACCCGACCACATATAGTAGCGCACCTTCATGTTTGTGTATGTATGTTTCTCCTGCCTACTTCCTAAGTTCCGGAGAAAGACATGGGTTATATAAGAGACCTGATCCATTCTTATTTAGGAATGGAAATGATTGTCTTATTCTATACCTGCGTATTTCTCTGTGGGCTGGCGATTGGGTGCCTGATAGGCGGGGGCAGGGGATCTAACTGTTGTCTGTCCAGCGCTGTGATTCCCCTTGGTTTGAGTACTGACAATTCTGCCAGCGCTAGCCTCACCTATCTGGTTTGTGAGTATCATGTATAACTCGAGGCAAAATTTGTATCGTTACATTGTTGTGTAATGTTCTGTGCATCTACTGTGGGAAATCAGGGTATTTACCCGACCACATATAGTAGCGCACCTTCATGTTTGTGTATGTATGTTTCTCCTGCCTACTTCCTAAGTTCCGGAGAAAGACATGGGTTATATAAGAGACCTGATCCATTCTTATTTAGGAATGGAAATGATTGTCTTATTCTATACCTGCGTATTTCTCTGTGGGCTGGCGATTGGGTGCCTGATAGGCGGGGGCAGGGGATCTAACTGTTGTCTGTCCAGCGCTGTGATTCCCCTTGGTTTGAGTACTGGCCTTTCTACCACCCCACTTCCATCGACCACTCCTGCGCCTACTGTAGGTACGTCCGTTGACTGACGCGTTGTATTGGGCCAATATTACTGTGATGCCAACACAAGGAACCACCATGTTGCACGTGGTCACCACAACTGTATCCAATGCGCAAAAGGCCATCGGGCCGACGTCGACCGGCGTCGGCCTGATGGCTTTTCGCGCATTGGGTAGTGCCGCCAGACATTCACTCACAACTCCCTTTGCCAGAGCCGGATGTACAGTGAACGTTCGTGGTTCACCTTTCCAAGTCGTCGCGTTCTAGTGAAGGCAATGTGAAAAAAAATCGTCACAGAGTTTACGATCGTGAATAGATATTTGACAAACCCCTGGTGATCTTAATCTGTATCACTTGACTGCAACTGGCGAAGTAGCAGTCAAAGGGTTGATACTGTCGGTAGCGCTTTTTGTCGCGATGGTTCCTGCAGGAACCATCGCGACAAAAAGCGCTACCGACAGCCAAAGATGGAATATTAAAACATGGATTTATAGAAGAACCTTGAAAGCCATATACCGCCATTTATAGCAGACTGGCTCATGACAAATGTTTAACAAGTTTGACAAGGGGGTAAAAATGCTCATTGAATACTGACGAATAAAACAAACGCGACACGTTTGGAATCATAGAAAACACTTAAATGTTTCCGATGATCCCCAAAATGTCGCATTTTATTTTGAGGGGAGGGGTGGGGGAGGGGTGGGGGAAGGGTGGGGGAGGGGGGCGGCGTTAAGCAGACTAAACTTACATTGTAGCAAAAGACTTTTTCACGTTTCACGAAATAAGCAGGAAGTTTTCACAAATCAAAATGATCTTATTGTGCCTTTCCCATTTCAGGACGAATTTTTCTTTCACGATCGAATCACGAGGATGTAAAATTGCAATAACGAACCACAAGAAACGAAGAAGCGCTAATCACGCATCATGATTTCAGGGGGTCCCCCCCCCCCCCCTTCCCGGATCCCCTCGCCCTTTACAGTATGGTGTATATGTTTTCAACACATTTCAACAGCATCGCCTTATTGCAGCCCGTCATTGTTTCGATGCGGATTACTGGTGTCCCCGTGATTCCCTCCTTGACAGTTGTGACGATGGAAAGTGGCAGTGTCAAGCAAATGAGGTTGGTTTTACACACAGACACACGCACGCCAAAGTTACTACTGTTGCGATTGTTTACTTTGTGAGAGAGTTTTGTAAATTTTAGAACCATTTGCACGTTAAAGTGCTGGTGCTCCTTTTGTTGTTGTTGCTGTAAAAAAAACAAAACAGAACTAACTAAAGGAATATGAGCTACGCTAACTTTCTTTCATTCGGTGATTATGTCCTACACCGCATCATGCCAGTAAAGGCTGACAGCATGCAACAAAGGTTGCGTCAATGTAAAAAGAAACACACACACACACACACACACACACACACACACACACACACACACACACACACACACACACACACACACACACACACAGAAACGTGGTAATCGGGAGTGGGGTCAGTGATGTGCGAAGGGGAGCACCGATTGATTTTCCCTGCTTGTCCCAGTATTGTTAAATGAGAGAGAGAGAGAGAGAGAGAGAGAGAGAGAGAGAGAGAGAGAGAGAGAGAGAGAGAGAGAGAGAGAGAGAGAGAGAGAGAGAGAGAGAGAGAGAGAGAGAGAGGTCACTTAGCAACTATGTACCAGTTGCAGAAGGTGAACCATGATAGTTGAAGGGGTAGCGCCAGATTAGCTTGGCGCCTGATGGCGCCAAGCTGATCTGGCACTACCCTTGAATTATCCCTTTGATTGACCGTGGTCGATGCATCTCCTGCTGTGGTACGACAGGTTAATGACTTTTCTAGACACCGGCATGCACATCCCAATGCGCAAAAGGCCATCGGGTCAACGTCGGCCCGATGGTCTTTTGCGCATTGGGGTGTGGCTGTCTGTTTGCAGTACTGTGAGATCGTCAAACACGATGTCCGAGACGTGTCAGATGAGCGGCCTTTCCATGAACTGACCTGCAAAGACGTTTCGGTGAGTTGCCTGCAGTAACTTTCACACAGTTAACCCCTTCGAAAAGAAGTGAACACGATCCAACTGTAAGAGAGATAGATCCTCATGAGCCCCCGCGACTTCGGGGGCTCATGAGGATCCATGCCTCTTGCTGAAACCAGTTGGTAGGCCCTGTTGCTTTGACGTAAGTGGCGTTCGATCGTTGAATGAACGCAGATTCAGAAACAAAATAATATGCGTCCAGTGGCATGGAAGGGGTTAACTCGGTCAGCTCAGATTTCAAAATGGCTGACGTTTTATTGTGGGTTTTTTATTATAAAGATAATGCTGCATTTGTACGAATGTACACATGCGTGGATGGAAATTTGTCTCCATATCTTTACTTCGATCACGTTTCGTTTTGATTTTATTTTGTGCATTTTTTATGTTTAACTCATTCAGCCCGGCGTACGTATTTCCCAAATTTGGGAGGCGTCATCTAACGACTATGCACCTGTTGCAGGAGATGGATCGACCATGATACTGAATTCAAGGGTAGTGCCAGATTAGCTTGGCGCCGACAGGCGCCAAGCTAATCTAGCACTACCCTTGAATTATCATGGTCGACCCATCTCGTGCTGTAGTGCGTCAGGGCTGAATGGGTTAACATTTACAAATGTATGTAAGCGAGCACATGAGTCTGATGAATATTTTCTGTTTTGGTTGTTTTGAATCTTGAATCGTAGTTGTTTCCTACGGATGGCGACCTCAGCCACCGCAAGATGAATTCCCGTAGAACATTATCGGCGGCTAAATCCGCCCACCCGCAGGTTCTCTGGCAGTGCGTTTGTTTGTTTATATAGGCCTTCGATCACAATCGGCCTGCCATACAGTCCCATCTTAAATGTCTTAGTCAGTCTTAGTCAATCGGCCCAGCCACCCCGTAATTTCTCAATTCCCTAAACAACACTACCACCCACTTGCTGTACATTTGTCATGCGCAAAATCCAAACAGAAAAAAATGCAGCACCCATCTCATTTCCTGGCTATGAACATGATTCTGTACCAACCCTACACCCCAAGCGCAGCCAAAACAGGTACGCACCTCAAACCAAAGCACCAAGCATATCTCTTCTCATTTATTAAGAGATTTCAAGCAAATTCCACCATACTGACTGTACAAAATGCCAAAGAAGATTTTGTTTTGAACGCCGGTCCTCTTACTGCCTGACCTACCTAATTTGAACGTATATTGTGACCTTAGCGATGAATGTGTCGTCACCAGCCGTTACTTGGCATGCCCGCCGGATCCGGAAATGAACTCTTAAAAAATTACTTAGTGGCAGAATACATAATAAGAAACAAAACGTATTGGGGAAAGAGTTAACACATGCGAGATGACCAGCTTGCGGACACGCGGCTGCCTGTGGCGTGTCCGCATGCTGGTCGTCTCAAATGAGTTAACAAAAGCAATCAACATAGCAGACAACACTGCCTGTTGGTTCCAGACGATGCAGGAGTGTCTGGCTAACTTCACTCAGAACTCTGACCTGTGTAGCGGGAACGGACACAACCAGGAGTGTACGTGGTGCTGTGACACCGCCGACTGCGTCCACGACCTGGCGGCCGGTATCACCGCTACACCAGCCACTACTGCTGACACAACGCTACACTTGTCCTCAGGTACCATACACGTTATTGGTAGCAGTGGTTTGCTACTCGGACCCAAGAAAAGGTCCCCGGGCCCACGAAGGCCGTAGTTGTCCCGCGCACGGCATCTAAGGCTCGTCACAAAGGAGCTACGTGTACGTCCATTAGTCGCTACAAGGGTTTTTGTAGTGAAGTCACGTGGTACTGTTTGGGTTAAAGGGATTGTGTCGTGTGACGTAGGGATAAAAATAACTGACAATACAGGATATGCTCAGGTGCGGGGGTACGTGGGAAGGGGGTGGGTGGGTGGGTTGGGGGTGGAGGGGGGTGGGGGGTAGGAGACGACGGGTGTCCAGGCATTCCCGACCCTGCCTGCCGACCCTGTCTTGAAAACACATCCGACCTCAAACATCACCCCCTCCCCTCCCCCCCCCCCCCCCCCCCCCGAAAAAAAAAAAAAGAAAAAAAAAGAAAAAGAAAAAAAGTGTGAAACAGAGAGGGCGACAGGACAAAGTAAAGGGGAAAATATAATTGGAAGTCGGCAAATGCTTGGAGATTTTGGACACAGTTTGTAATGTAATTTCTCGGATACCTCCATTGCCGCCCTGTGAGGTTTGATCTTGGTTCATGCAAGTGAAGGTTCAGTTGAGACGTGCAAAACATTGACTGTTATTTCTTTGTGTTTGTTCTGTGTCACACTGGCGGCAGTTGACAAAACAACACTGACGACTACACTTGAAACTAGCACGACCTCCACCTCCGCGCCAACAACTGTGACTACGGTGGCGACGACACAAAGTGCGCCATATTTACTTTCGAGATTAAGAAATGCGACATTTTTGGAATCATCGGAAAAACTAAATTGTTTTCGACGATGTCGCATTTCTTTTTGCTAGTCAGTATACCATCACAATGGGCATAGGTGTATGCCATATGATGAGACAACATTGCATTAACCCTATCCCTGCCATTGGACGTATGTTATGTTTGCGAAATCTGTGTGTATTCAATGACGAAAAACCATTTACATCCAAGGAACATGGCTACACATCGGTCTGTGCAAGAGGCATAGATCCACATGAGCCCCCCGCACTTGTAAAGCGTCCATTGGCAGTAGTGGGGTTAACTCATTCAGTCCGGCGCACGTATTTCCCAAATTTTGGAGGCGTCATTTAATGACTATGCACCAGTTGCAGGAGATGGATTGACCATGATAATTCAAGGGTAGTGTCAGATTAGCTTGGCGCCGACAATTATCATAGTCGATCCATCTCCTGCTGTAGGCGTCAGGGCTGAATGGGTTAAAGCTTACTTTTTAATCCTAACAGCACTGACGCGAAACAACACCGGCGTCCCGTCAAGTGAGACGAGTTGATGGGAGAGTGTGGGGGTTGGGTGGGGGGAGAGAAGAGGGGTGCTCTACTATCAAGCGTGCATCTTTGTTTGATTGACAACATTTTCAATAGTGTCACTCAGGAAAAGTGAAAACTGAAACCTTTGACAGAACTCCCTGCTTTGTTTGTTTGGGTTTTATTGTTGTTTGTGTTGTTGTTGCTACTTTGCTTCAAAGTGTAGAAGTGTGTAATTGTTTTCTATTAACGTTTTTCATTTTCCGCCATTAAATGTTCTGCTTTTGCTGACCACAGTCTGCCACGACTCATACCCCGGGGACTGTAGCAAGGATTTCAACGGACGGTGTGGCGAGTCCTTGGTTCAACGGGTGTGCGGACACACGTGTGGTGCGTGTTAAAGAAGGTGCGCAAATTTGAAACGTAATTAAGTTATCTTCACTCATTCAGCCCCGACACACTACAGCAAGACACGGATCGAGCATGATAGTTCAAGGGTGGTGCCAGAATACCTTGGCGCCCATAGGCGCCAAGCTATTCTGGCGCACCCTTGAAATACCATGCTCGATTGCCTTGTAATACAGCTCTTGAGAGGGCAACGTCAAAATTTGGCGAGTTCGGTCCTGGAGTAGAATGTGTTATGGTGAGCCAATAAGAAGTGTAATTTGTACGTCTCGTCGACACGCGTCCAATGATGACTCTTCTGACAGGAGACACTGAAATAATCCGTACTTATTCGCTTGAGAAATGAACAGACCGACCCACACTTCTATTCAAAAGAGATGCTTAACAGGCAGTGGTTCTGGTTTCCGAACCAGCTTTTTTTTTTTGTGTGGTGTTGACGCGTCTAAAATGCTTTTAACGCGGTTTCAAAAACTGTAAAGAATATAATTGAAAAAAAAAAGGTTTAAGAAAGCATAATATGAAGTCTGCTAATGTCAGCCATCTTAAAAATATCGACACTCTGGAATCTTTTCGTTTTGTTTATTTTGTGGCGAGTAGTGTTCGGGCAACACTCCCGCAAACGGGCGAAAAATGACTGTTTGGTCAATAGTTGTGTTTATCACTTAATGCTTGTTCCCAGTAAGCAAAGGTCCTCGGGCTCACACGACCGCAGTGGGCCTGAATACTTCTTGCTACTGGGGTTAACTCTTTACTTCTCACAGATTCCGCGCGTGGAGTTAGTGACGCACCCTTAACAGTGATGACCGCAGAAAACGTATGAACATACTCCTGAACTGAGAGCAGCTGTAATGATCTCACCGACGTTATCCCATTTGTATGCTATTCACTCTGGACTGTAAGACTACTGCCTCCTATTGGCGACATGACCAAAACAAATTAAAATTAAATTAAAATGCAGATTTTAGTGTTGTGGTGTGTTTACGTGTGTGTGTCCATGTATATGTTACAGTCATGCTGGGAAGCAAACATCTTTGCAGTGCACTAAGACTATTAAAAGCCCCGTGGTGCCATATGATCTAAGCGTCTGTTTAGCGCGATGGGAGGAACACAACAAAGTGACCTCGTGCTTGAAACAGACGCTTAGATCATCGCACACCAGTGGGTCGTCTGACCTTGTTGACATTGTAGGACCATAACTTGACGAAATACTTTATTCAAGGATGGCTAAGAGAGCCTCCGAGCATATTATAATTGGTTGTCTCGTTGAAGACATAAAAGACTGTTTATAAAAAGTCCGTTGACCCAGAATAGAGTCAGCAATCTTTGTCATATTTACGTGAAATTTTGGATATCGCTAGATTGGAGAAAGTCATAGGATGTGTTCATTAGCCAGCTAGAAATAAACAAGACAGTAAAAATCCTTGTCTTCTGGAGAAAGTCAGACAGTGGCGCTGAGTTGGTATACCTCGCCCTGTGCCTAGGTGACATGCACCAGCGGCGCCATTGTTGCTATTTTCGCACCTGACCCGTCGCTCGGACCGGTCCTGTGCACCAAATCGGTTTAGAGCGTGTGCTCTCTGCACCTTAATGAGCAATCTCGGAGAAAGAATCACATGACGTTTGAATGCTGCAAAATAAGATGAATAAAGAATTCACCCTTTTCCATATGCAGTCCGGCAATAATGCATCCTTAAGGCCGTTCTTAATTGGACGAACCTACCCGTACATTTGTTCGCCAACTCTGACGATCCAGAGTTCGCGATCTCGGGCCGACCAGGTTGGTTCTTAATTGAACGATCGAAAGATAAAGCAAACTAGTTCGAAGTAGTTCACGAACCTCGGCAAACCATAGTTCGCTGTCGGAAAAAGATTGCATGACATGTCGAGCAACCCGAGGCGATCCTTTTCTCTGATTGGTCAAAACTTTTACCCTCTTCTGCGTGGGAGATAAGAAGATAGTCACCGATCCAACAACTATGGAGGACGGCGATATTTCACTTTCGCGCGAAAAACAAGACCTATTTATTGATTTGTGGGAGGCGCAAAGCTGTTTGTGGAATCCCTCCTGCAAGGAGTACAAAAACAAACATCTTCCAAATCGCCGCCGAAGCGGCATTGCGGCAGCCATTTGAATAATGTCGCAGACCTACTTCCGCCGAACCAAGCACTTCAATTAAGACAGCGAACCATGGAGAACCAAGTTTGCTCAAGTTCGCCTAGGTTCGTTCAGGTTCGTTCAACCTCAGTTAAGAAACAAACCAACAGATCGCCGATCTTCTCCGATCTAGGTTTGCCGAGCAAAGGTTCGTCCAGTTACGAACGCGCTTTATGCTAGCACCACGAAACATTACACGATTTGGCAGATTTAAAAAAAAAATAGTCACGTTTCGTTTTTCCTCAATGGTGGTGATTTTGCGATATCTGCGTCGCTTTGCGGCAGAAAGCACCGTCGTGGCCGTAGCCGTACGAGAGACGAGTACACTACAATGGACATGATTCAGGAATACGCAAGTTCTGAGGAGAATGAACAACCCCCGGAGACCTATATTTTTCCAGTAGGGACGTACGCCCTCCAACATTTTATGCTCAAGAGGAGTAACACTAAACCCGGAAACGAACTGTTTTTCGACTGCGATCACAATCTTCCGCGGGAACCTACGAGACCACACTTCAAGTGCAGAAGCCTATCTGCGCGCGCAGTTCTGGTGCACAGGACCCGTCCGAGCGAGCGGATAGATGCGAACATCGCAGTAATGGAGCCACTGGTGTGTTTAACCTAGGTACAGGGCGAGGTATATCAGCTCAGCGAAAGTGGCGGTGAGCAACTCCGTGACCACGCGGACATTGACGCAATGTTCTTAATATGACGTAATTCTCTCCCTCTCTCTCTCTCTCTCTCTCTCTCTCTCTCTCTCTCTCTCTCTCTCTCTCTCTCTCTCTCACACACACACACACACACACATAGATCTCAGACGGAGGGTGCATGAGGATCTATGCCTCTTGGAGATGTTTGGAGCGCGCGCGCGCGCACGCACACACACACACACACACACAGACACACACACACACACACACACACACACACACACACACACACACACACACACACACACACACACACACACACACACACACACATCAACGCGCTTTCAGAGGAGCATGCAGGTGTACTTAGTGTATCATGTAGCTGAGTAAAGTCAACCTGATTTCACACCAATTATAGCAAGACTGTAATTGTACCGTGAAATTCTAGTTTGTCACAATTTCTCAAGTCTTGAAGCGAAAGTGAAACTACTATCACGTAAAATCTAAAATTACGTAAAAGCACACCCCCAAAAAATGTCGGGACAAATGTTTTACAAACCAATGACGCGTATGCACTCCGCCCCTTATAGGGCTCACTGACGCATTGGCAGATCTACGATGCTTTTTCAATACGAGACATTTCTGCATCAGAATAATAGTAGTAATAATAATAATAATAATAATAATAATAATAATAATAATAATAATAATAATAATAATGTATATTTTTACGGAGCCTATACTTTCGATAGAAAAGCTTTAGGCGCCGTACAATGACATACTAACATACATACACCTTGTATCATATAACACATATATAGTCCCTAACATATACACTCAGGCAACACGATATACAAGAAAAATAAGAATAACAAAAAAGAACACGCCAACAAAAAATGCTCACACACAAAAAGACACACGTGTACCATAAAAACAACAACGGACACACCAGACAACCCACACCGACAACGAAATGTTGACAAAAAAGAAGAATTATAAGCGGTGAATGCACATTTAAAGGAATAAATGCGTCTTTAAAGACTGCCGGAAACTATTGGCTGATTCAACATATCTGAGGGGCTGTGGGAGTTTATTCCTAAAAAAATGGTCTTTGGTATGAAAAAGACCTCTCGCCAGTCGGAAAGCGTAATAGTTTAATGTCTGCTGAGGAACAGAGCTGTCTTGAAGGTGTGTACAAATAATGAAGAAGCTCAGAAAGATAGACAGGGCCAGTATAAGGAGACAGACAGGTATGACAGATGGACAGAACTTTGTATTGTACTCTAGATGTGATAGGTAACCAGTGGAGTGAACGCAGGATGGGTGTGATGTGGTCTGACGTCTTTGCCTTGACAACAAGCCGTGCTCCTGAGAGTTATGCACCATCTGGAGCCGATCCAGAAGGTACTGAGGACAGACACACAGGAGTGCATTGCCGTAATCGAGTCGAGACAAGACAAAGGAGCAGATCAGAGTTTTAGTGGCTTCTGGAGTAAGAAGATGCCTGATGGAGCTAATGCGTCGCAGTTCAATAAATGCAGACCTACAAGTATTCAAAACGTGTCGTTTTAGCGAGAGACTGCAATCAATGGTGACGCCGAGATTTCTCACCTGAGCAGAAAAACTAACTTCAGTGTCTAGGATTGTGATAGACTACGGAAAGGAAGAAGATATTCTGGTAGAGGAAACTAGCATGGCTTCCGTTTTATCTTCATTCAGTTGTAGTTTGTTGGCTATCATCCATGTTCTAACATCAGAAACCGACTTGCACACACTTGATGATGGCATCGACCTGCTCAACATGTCCTGACGTATACAACTGCGTGTCATCAGAGTACGCGTGGTGAGAAATTTCGTGTGTAGCTATGACACCGGACAAGGGCTGCATATACATAATGAAGAGCACAGGCCTGAAGACTGACCCTTGGGGTACTCCGTAACACAGAGGGGCTGCGACTGAAAGATGACCACAGATAGGAACAGTCTGTGACCGGTTAGACAAATAGGATTTGAACCAATCAAAACCCTGTCCCTGGATACCAAAGATACGTTCAAGGCGACAGAACAGGGTGCTATGGTCAATCGTATCAAATGCTCTAGACAGGTCCAGCAAAGCTAAAACAGAAACCTGACCATCATCCTGTGCAAGCAACAAGTCATTCATGATTTTTCAGTAAAGCTGTTTCCGTGCTATGACTCGCGCGGTAGGCGGATTGCAGGGGAATCAGGTCAAATACAAACGGTAGAAACCCATGACAGCGAGGACAGCTTTCATTATAGAAGGGACTTTGTGGGTTATGGTTTATCCCATTTTGTTGTTCCTAGTTAAAAATAAGAACAACTTTGAAATGGGGCTCTTTAGAGCGCATTCCGGAGCATGCACATGACGTTTTTGCCGTGCGGGGCCGAAATTCTGGCAAAGAAAAAAATAAGATAAAAATGACGTCACGTCTAGCTACGCAAACCTTGCTGGCGCCTTTTTGGCGCCAAGCGCCGCATGTATGTGTGTGTGTGTGTGTGTGTGTGTGTGTGTGTGTGTGTGTGTGTGTGTGTGTGTGTGTGTGTGTGTGTGTGTGTGTGTGTGTGTGTGTGTGAAAATAACAATTGAATTTAGATCTCAACAGAACTTGACTACCGATTCGGCGGATCTTCCTTTGCGATATGGCGATGCGCGGAATACTAAGAACGACCTGTATCAAATATGTTAGTTAGTTAATTAGTTAGTTAGTTAGTTAGTTGGATTTAACGCCGAGCAGGCAGTTAAGGCCATCTCAAGGTGGAGTATGAAATATGACTTTGGTATTATTCCTCCTACCCGAGATAAGCCGTTGTACTGGTGATCACGCAGTTGCCAACATTATTGAAAGGGTCGTATAAGAGAAGAGAGAACTAGGGCCCTTATCAGAAACGTGCGAAGAAGAAATGTGATTACGTACACAGTACAAGAAATAAAGAGCTATAAAAACGCAAGAACACGCGCGTGCCAGTACAAATCTGATACAGCCAATAGGTACTACGCATGCACTGTTTGAGAAAGATACACCTTTGGCATATTACTCAAATTCACCCTATGGCCGTCGGTAGTAGTTTTAATCGCGATGATTCCTACAGAAATCATCGCGACTAAAACCGCTGCCGAAAGCCAAAAGCCAAAGGGTTACACTGTATGCATAAAGAACTATAAACGATTTTTTTTTTTTTTGTCCTCCGTACATCAGATATTTTTAAGGTTAAGTGCATATTACACGCTTGGCAGTCACCTTTTTGGTCTGGATTGCTTATAGAAGGACAGCATAAAATGGTCCATTCTGACTCTTTGTTCGTCAAATAACCCTTCACTGCAGGGACGACGTAAACAAAATCTGGCCTCCGTACGCCTCCGGAATGGCAGCAGGAATGCTGTAATGCCTTCGTAGGAATTAACTCATTCACGGTCAGCCGCATCCGGACACGCGGCTTTATGCCGCGTATCCAGATGCGGCTGGCTTTGAATGAGTTCACCTTTTCACCCTTCTGTCGTCGAACACTGGGTTTCCGATATCTTTGTAAAATTACTACATTAGTTAAAAGACCTCCGCCAGCCAAAAAGAGTTAATAGTTCACAATATTTCATTGTAAATGTTCTACAATTTCTCTAACAATAACGCTGGAAAAAGTGCTAAGTTAACTGATGGAGTTTGAATGTTGTAATATGAAAGACTCGATTTACCTGCACTTTTCTCGTTTTTCTTCTTTCAGGGGCTGATAAGTTATCTTGAAAACGGGGGGGGGGGGGGGGGGGGGGTGTCAACGTTTTGTTTTGGGACCTGCAACCTGACACAAAAAGCCTCCCCGACGCTAGACCCCAGGGTGAGGGGAGGAGTGGGGGGGGGGGGGTAAAAGGCCAAAATATTAACGATATAGCATTTTAAAGAAAATTGGGAGGGAGGCGGAGAGGTTCTGCAACCACTTCCACCCCCCAGTTCAGCGCCTGCTGTTGCTACGTGGGAGATCTCCCTGTTGCGTGCAGGGGGCATTACAAAACCTGTTTCTTGTGCCTACACACAGGGGGCATCAGAAAATCTCTGTTTCTTGTGCCCTCACACAGTGGGCATCAAAAAACCTCTGTTCCTTGTGCCTATACACACAGGGGGCATTAGAAAACCTCTGTTCCTTGTGCCTTCACACCTGGATTGTTAAAGACAAGGAGAAACGTGATGCCAGACATTGTTGAAAATCCGCCTTCTCGGCGAAATGTTGTAAGGAAAGCCCGCCCTAGAGCAAATTGCTTAAAGAGCCTCAACTGCCCGAGGAAAGTAGTGTCAGCAAGAAGTATAGATACTCATGACCAAACCCCCCCCCCCCCACCCCCACCCCCGCAAATGCTGGGGCGCTTGATAATCTTTGTCTCTTGAAGTTGGCTCATTTTCTCGACAGTGAAAAAGTTAACTTATTCAGTCCCGACGCACTGCAGCTGAAGATGGATCGACCATGATAATTCAAGGGTAGTGCCAGATTAGCTTGGCGCCTGTCGGCGCCAAGCTAATCTGGCTCTACCCTTGAATTATCATGGTCGTTCCATCTTCTGAAACTGGTGCCTAGTCGTTAGATGACGCCTCCAAAATTTGGGAAATACGGCATTGGGGCTGAATAAGTTAATATATAAAAAGTCCGCAACACGCACGGCTCAAGCAGCCACTGATCGATAGCACAGGCCGTGGGACCAGACACGCCCTGGCTTTATCTCTACATCTTTCACTGTCAGGGTCCTCTGTTGGAGCGCCATGCGTATCAAGAATTGTATTCGAGCTATCATGTGCCATGCAATTCTTGTCACGTGTCCGTAGTGCTTGTGCGGCTTTGATTAATAATAATAATAATAATAATAATAATAATAATAATAATAATAATAATAATAATAATAATAATAATAATAATAATAATAATAATAATAATAATAATAATAATCCTTACAAAATAATTAAATACTTATCGGCGTCAACATCACAACATAATCAGTATTGTCAATCTTCTCCTTTTTGCCCAATGTTGTGGTTTAGCCTGGCAGTGCGTCAGTGTTTACGTGTGTTTGTGTGTGTGGTGGGGGGGGGGGGGGGGAAGGGGGGGGGGAGGCGGGGTTCATTTACGCGTGTAGGGTAATTTTTGTTGTTGTATTGTACTCCTGTATTGTTTTGTACTACTATGCCTTATATTGTTTTGCAGTGTATATTGCAGTACTATATTGTAAAGTATTCTGTGCTGTATCGTAGTGTACTGTATTGTGCATTGTAGTTTTTTTTATATCTTGTGATATATGTATATAATGTAAAAACATGAATTAAAAAAAAAACGTATCGTCAATACTAGTAGTATCAGTAGATGCTTTTTATATATAATACTAAATCAGTGATGAAAATAACGTTATCTGTGTATACAACAACAGCAATAATAATAATAATAATAATAATAATAATAATAATAATAATAATAATAATAATAATAATAATAATAATAATAATAATAATAATAATAATAATCCTTATAAAATAATTAAATACTTATCGGCGTCAACATCAACATAATCAGTATCGTCAATCTTCTCCTTTTTTGCCCAATGTTGTGGTTTAGACTGGCAGTGCGCCAGTGTTTACGTGTGTGTGTGGATGGGGGGGGGGGGGGGGGGGCATTTGCGCGTGTAGGGTAATTTGTTTCTTGTTGTATTGTACTCCTGTATTGTTTTGTACTACTATGCCTTATATTGTTTTGCAGTGCATATTGCAGTACTATATTGTAGTGTATTCTGTGCTGTATCGTAGTGTGCTGTATTGTGCATTGTAGTTTTTTTTTTTTTTTTACATCTTGTGATATATGTATATAATCGAAGATTACAAAGTAAAGTAGGTATATAATGCAAAAACATGAATTAAAAAACAAACAAAGTATCGTCCATACTAGTAGTATCAGTAGATGTTTTTTATATATAATACTAAATCATTGGTGAAAATAACTTTATCTGTGAATACAATAATAATAATAATAATAATAATAATAATAATAATGAATCACGTTGTCTCTGTTATACTAGTAGTAGTATAGCGAAGAGCAAAAGAAATTAGTCATTTTTTTAAAATCCAAAAATGTGTCTGTTTCTTTTGCTCAGTAGTATAGAAATAGAAAATCGCGTTATCTGTATTATTATTATTTTATTGTTGTTCTTTTTGCTGTTGCTCTTGATGTTGTTCTTGTTGTCCAGTAAACGATTCTGGAAAATTCGGAATTAGTCCAGTCTGGAAGTGCAACGTATATATAGACTTGATCACTCTTATCAGTCCATACGCCTGTAGACTTTTTCTAAAAACGGGAGTCCAAACACCAATTTAGTTGTGCGTGTGTAGCACATCAACACCAGAAGGTGAAACATGGCGTCCAAGGCGACACGGCTTACTGCTGTCCTCGTCCTGTGTTGTATTCACACTAGCGTGGCGCAGGGTAAGTACACGTTACCTTCAAACGCCAGCTGTGAGAAATGATTGATCAACAATGGTGACCCAAGGGGAGTGCCGGTTCAGCTTCATTCTTTTCAGTTTCCCACCAAAGTCTGTGCGTATTGTGTGTGTGTGTGTGTGTGTGTGTGTGTGTGTGTGTGTGTGTGTGTGTGTGTGTGTGTGTGTGTGTGTGTGTGATTGTGCGTGTGTGTGTGTGTGTGTGTGTGTGTGTGTGTGTGTGTGTGTGTGTGGTGCATGTGCGTGTGTGTGCCCAGTAGACATAGGTCCTCGGGCCCACGACGGCCGCAATGGGCCCGAAGACGTTTTGCTACTATGTGTGTGTGCGCGTGCGTGCGTGTATGTTCATGCGTGTGAGTGTGTAACAGGTTAACAGAAAGGATCGCGCCTTTTCATTGTGCAGGGCCTTTCCCGGGAAATACCGGTGGTCATGTCGAGATAGTCACTCTCAGGCCGGGAGGTGGGTCGTCAGGTGCCTCGCGCTGCTTTGACAATTGTTATCACGACACTCTTGACCACTGTGACGACGGGAGGTGGCACTGTAACCATGATCAGGTTGGTTAATACACGCACGCACGCGCGCACTCAACCTAAGATGTGCTTAGATTTTGGCCTTCATGGCTTCATGGAAAATATGTTTGATTAGATGAACTTTCCTTAAATCGTTTTGATAGAAAAAGAGTTACGCACAGTTTTGGTTTTCTGTAAACGTCTTAGTATTTTATTAGTGCGATGAATAAAGCCCCTAGAGCACCTGGTGATGGTGATGGTGCTATAATATAAGATAAGAGATAAGAAAAGATAAGATAGAACTTTATTACCATATGTAAAAATACATTAGGAAATCGTCTCGATTGACATTATTATTGGTATCAATTTCAACCAGTTGACAGTGTCTCCTTGATAATATGACATGTCTTACAATAATGCTGCACCAAAGGGCTAACTATAATTATGAAGTTTAAATTTAATAAAATTAAAGACTTTATGATCTTCTTATCCTTTATAGCGCACAACGATCACTAGAAAAGCTATGTTACGTATCCCTGCTAATATGGCTTGTGGAAAGAATGGTATAACAATCTTGGCTGAGCCAATACAAAGTTGAGGACCTGTTATGTCGATGAACTGTATCAGTCAAAGCCCGCCATGGAACAGATCGCTTTAAACTCGGCACAAACAAAGGTCTTAACATGTGCAGTGAAGACTGGAGATGTAGAGAGACTTAGTGATATCTGTTATGTGTTCAGGAAATAATGGTTCATGGAGTTGAAGAGGTTGAATACTGTAAAAAGGTGAAAATAGCATAATATTTATTTGACTGGTGTTAAGGTGTATATGTCGGAGACTGTACCATTGTACAATGAAAGTACCCTTTACTGCTGATAACACTGAAGACGATCCGACTGCAAAAGACATAGATCCTCATAAACCCCCGCAGTAGCTGGGCTTTATGATAATCTATGCCGCTTGACACCACTTTGTGCCCTTTTTCATGATTGGACGGCTGGGGCTCTTTGTCGTTGACTTAACAAGAAAACAGCGAACCCAAGCAGTGAAGGGGTTAACTTGTGCTGTGTTGCAGTACTGTGAAATTACCGAATATATTGTCCATGACGGCCTCCTGGCAAGGCGCGAGCCTTACCTCACACTGACCTGCAAAGACGTGTCGGTGAGTTGCAGGTGAACACAACCAACAAAGAAAGAAACATACTTTGAAAAACCGAGCACAAAGCTGTTTATTACCCAGTAAACAAAGGTCCTCGGGCCCACGACGGCCGCAGTCGGACCGAAGATGTTTTATGGTCTTACGCTGCCATGTGCCTCCAAATGATAAAAACGTATACTTCCCTTCCTGTTTGTCTACTTTGACAAAGTATCTTACACCCGAATATTTAGTAAATTGTTTTGTGCTCGTCCACTCTTTCTTTCTGGTTTACTATTTCAATTTCACACGCTTTGCAGTTACATTTTTTTCTAGATCTTGCAAGTAAACGTATTTTCGTAAATCGCGTTAACAATATCCACGGTAATTGTTTTCCTGTATGGACAAAGCAGTTGACATAATTATATCCTCATGAGCCCTCACAGGCTGGAGGCCTCATGCGGCGGGATTAATGCTTCGTGCTGACGCCATTTTTAAAAATCGTTTTTCACAATGGCTTGACGACTGTAATGGTACAAATGCATGTATTCTTGTGTGGTTTCCTTCCGAAACCTACGTAATAAGCGAGTATCGCGTCCAGCACTGCATTACGTTCAAGTGTAATTTTCGAGCGGAATGTGATTTTGGGTGGTCTCAGAGTCATTGGCCGTTTTATCTCTTCCAATTGTCAGTACACGTTGTTGCACCAGTTGCGATCGTTCTCTATATATGTGCATGCACATCCATCCATTCAATTGCGTGCTGCAGACGATACACTCATGCGTGACCAGCCAAATGAGGAACGACGTGTCATGTGATCCCAATAAGCACGACCACTCTTGTCACTGGTGTTGTGACACTGCTGACTGTGTCCACAAACTGGCGGCCGGTCAGCGCTACCCCGTTACTGATGCTCCGTCCACCCCTACTCGTACGTAATCAGTAGACAAAAGGTCCCCAGGCCCACATCGCCGATGTTTTTAGAACTATGCTGAGTCTAGACCTGGAATAGTATATCTGCTTGTCATGGTTCTTAGAAGAGTTTTAGCTGCAAAAACTTGGAAGGCATCCCCAATACACATAAGCCAATCGGGCTGCCTTCGGGCCGCGCACAGGCGTGCACGGGCCGATAGCAGCCTAGTCTGCCCGATCGGTTTTCTTACCGTTTGCAGTCTGTTGTATGTAACATTTTACAGTACTGATTTTCCTATACGAAGTTTTAACTTGGGCATGTGTAGTGCTGTGTAAGATCCAGCGAAACAGTACAGAATTAAACACACGAACTAGGTGAGTTGCGAACAGTTCTGGATGTCCGATCGCTGTAAGTCGCCTGCTCGGCGTCAAACCCTAATAACTAAGTAAATAAAAGGCTGCCAGAGTGTAGCCCTGGCTCCAAATTGCCAGCAGCAGTTTACGCGCGGTGTAGGTACAGATGTTAGGACGCCTGTACCTCTACTCTTACTGCTCATGTCACTAGAGCAATAGACACACTCGGGCAGTTCCCACACGTTCAGTGGGCTTCTGTTTTCGACATGAGATGCAACCCCCAGCATTAAAACATCTTCGGGCCCACGACGGCCGCAGTGGGCCCGCGTACAGCCGTGCACGGGCCCACTGCGGCTGTCGTAGGCCCGAGGATCTCTGTTTACTGGGAAGCTTCTCATTTGACTAGAAGTATACCGCTTACTGCGTGGTCCCCGAGTGGGTCTAGGACTCTCGCAAACAGTACGGAGCCATGTACAAAACTGTGCACACGTGGACCACCACTGTCCTTGATCAACTGCTTCCTGTTTCTTTGCTCCCCATACGTCACCAGCTCCACTACTGGTTGAGAAACCGTCATCTGCACCAGCTGAACCGACGACCACCACAACTACAACGACAGTAACCTCAACTCAAGGTATCACCAACAAAACAGCTTGTATAATTAACAAAATTGAAGTCGTTTTTTTTACAAGACCTGCGTCACAATTCGTTATTTCTGCTGCATTAAAATAGAACTGCACTCAGTTTCAGAGAGAGACAATGATCCTTTATTTGACAGTGCGGCGAGGCATACCGGGCGTGCACAGATCACGGGCAATTGTTGATAACTTTAACAAACAATTATCTGAGAGACTTTTCAGCTATCAGTATACTAAGGAACTCATGCATGATGCGCATAACACTGAGTGGGTTAAGAGATTACCATCTGTGATAAAAGCAATGAATAACGAGGGCCACCCCAAACCCGCTGATGCTATTAAATTAAAAACAATGCCGCCAGGACCGTCAGGGTCAGAGAAGGGGCTAAAAACAACACTGTCAGACACAAGCTTGTTTACAAAACAGGTGAGATATCTGTATCAACCCGGTGAGGCAGAAAATGACGTAAGGCGCAGGGCAACTGATCCAATATGGTCTACATCTGTCCACAATATAAAAAAATAATTCCTACAATCCATCGATTTATTATCTATATGAGCCTGCCCCACAGAGGGATTTGTCAGAGAAGAATTACAGATTATTCCCCCAGACACTGTTACTCATTTCATCAACTAATTCATCGATTAGTTCATCAACTAATTAATTGGCTATTTTTTCAGATAACTTAAGCCTGTAATGTCCAGGTGCATAAGCCTTTTCTTTAGTGTGAAACACTCGTTTTGTGTCCCTTACTGCAAGTGACTTCTAATGTGTTTGGATTATTTCATGTTTATTTGATCTCAGTGACTTGTTTGGATAATCAGGGCATTAGTTCTCCATCTAAAACTTGCTTGTAGTGTTCATGACGGATGTCTTTATTTTTAATCTCTGTTTTTTGTGGGTTTTTTTTTTTATTCCTTTGGCTTTGGACTGACTGCCTTTCTGGTGCAGTATGGAATACATTTTTGATCTCAATCCAACGTACTAAACTATCGGCACTCCATTTAGCTCATCTTTAAAATTTCCAGGCACTTTCTTGTTTTGTGTGCTATACAGCGGGTGGTCCTTAGGGTAATCAGACGTGTCATACATATGCAACTCTGTTTTCATGTCTTCATAGAAGTCTTCAGTAGGCACATCAATGATCATAGAGTCAGTGTAAGTATATAACAGCCGACAGTCAGGATACTTCGGTTTAAAGTAAGCATAGTAGAATTCAAGCATCAATAATTTTGACAGCTCAAGTATTGCCATACCAATGAATACTGGCTTGTCCAGTTTAACAATTTTTTTTTTTTGTTGAATGTACTGCATACAATAACTGATGAAACTCTTTATACCCTGTGTACTGCGGCTTACCTGTAAGTTTAATTGCACCTGATTCAGTTGTGACCAGTCTCACGTCTTTGCGGTGATGAGGATTTTCCATCGTCTTCCCAAAACAGGCATTGTTCATAAGATTAAAGAAGTCTTTGTCAAATGCAGTTTTGCCATCCCTTGCATGCAGGGTTGTGTTTTTCATTATGTAATCTTTCATAAAAGTACACTGATCAAATTCAATGCCTCTGTGTACTTTCTTTAGTACTAACCCATGTCTGATATAAAACTGCAGTAAGATTCAAGATTCAACATTCAAGAAACTTTATTGTTGCTATATAGCAAAATTTGTCTTGGCACCTCAGGTGCTGCTCACATTCACACACTTGCTCATTCCACAAATTACAAGAATAGAGTACAAGATGGACAATGACTCAGGATGGGTGAAGCTTGTCGCCAAGGCATCTAATGGCCAGCGCCAGTGGCCTCATCCCACCCCAAACCTCCCTGACAAAAACAGAATGCTAGGACAGCCCTATGTCTCCTGAACACACTATTTTATGTTCTTTTGTTAAGTTCCTACTTGATTAAAGCTAGTACATGAAAATACAAGTTAACAACAGAAGCAAAATACCGTCGATAGGGGAATGATCTCCGATCTAGGCAACATAAAAACAACAGTCAAAACTGCACCTGGGGGCCCGTCACCATTGTACAGCGCCGGTGTTTAGAGGGCACCACTCCGACAAAGTCCGTCAACACTATTATAACACATAACTGTCATTATGGCAACAGCCATGAGTCATTATGATAGTCGTGTTCACTGGCACGCCGCTTGTTGGGAAACATCTGTCAGCAGTGAAGGTCGGCCGGCCTGGCAGTTCCGTGCAACATAAACATAAACACGGCCGGCTCGGTGAGACCCAGTAAGAATGTAGTAAGAGCTCGCTGGTAAATGCTTCTCTGTATGTTTCCAAGCTTTTCTGTGGAGCCAGCCAGCAGGAAACGTCTGGCAATGCATTAGCCTGTAAATTGTAGGATGGAGCCGGGAATAGCACATATTTAGTAGTTCAACAGTTTATCTGCACGCATCCAAGCGATAGTGACAAACATAATTGAATTTGTCATTCAAATTTGGCACAAGTTTAGTATCTTCTTTTTTCCCCATCAAAGACATTTTCTCAACAGCTAATGGATAATCATTGTGGTAATCATGTAGGTGGTGCGGGTACTCCAGGTCAACTTCAAAGATCCAACCTGTCTCATCATTCTGGTCACGAGTCATAATACAGTTTGTTAAGTATGTTATATCACACTGTGACAAATTATGCATGCAAAAGTTTTTCAAGTGCAATAACTCACACATCGCCCATCCGTAAAGGTTATTAGCATCCAAGTACGTAATGAATGACCTTGACCTTGAGGGGTCAAAGCCAAAGTCACCAAAGCCATCAAGATATTTGTTGTTGGCTTTTGGCATAGTTATTTGCGGCTATACTAATGCCTCCTCTCAATCCACGTTCCACCATTTCACCCATCGTGTGATCAGACAGCAGGCCTATATATATCTTGCTGGATTTTAAACATGCACCCCATGTCATACCAGGACTAGTTATGTAGCTAGCTGGGTCAAGACTGTAGTGCAACAAACCCTTTTACTGATAACTTTCAAATATGTCTGCTAGCAAGCAAACGTCAGCTTTTAAGTACTATTCATGGTAGTGGTCAATCGTTTCACACCCTAGTTTATCCCATGCATCGAGAGCATGCTGGTATTCAGAGTCAGAAATACCTTTACCATTTAGTGGAGAATAAATTGCCTCTTTTGGAGGCACACTCCTTTCCTCAAACACAACCCAGGATCAATGTACTCATAGGGGTAGACTCCTTTCTTGATCAACTCTGGCTCAAAACATATACTTGTTATTGGAAACTAAGTAAGATTTTCTGCCAAAGTAGCAAGACAAATGTTGCATGGCATCATAAAATGCTAATTTGTCTAACCTAAAAGTCAAGTACTTTTCACTTGTTTGGGCAATACAACTAATTTTGTTGGGGTAAGACTCATCCACAGCCTGCATGATAATGTATGAATCATACCCTTTGAGATTGTGGAAAAAGATAGGCAGTTTATATGTCTTGGGATCTATTTTTAGTTTTAAGTTACATGCACCATGTGCAGCACCTCTATAATGCCCAGTTATGTGTTCATGGTCACAAACTTTATCACCTCCCAGAGGTTGTTCACAACTCCAACATGTCTCCGCTGTATAAAAATTTAGTTTATCTTCTTCTGTCATCACCAAAGGCATCTGATAGTTTTCCAGATACTGTACTACGCTGTTATGTAGTTGCCTCATTTCTGTTAAAAACTCAGCTGCTGTATTTTCACCTCTGTAGATAACAGGTTCTGTATGCTAACCGTCTGACCTAACAAGAAAGCATCCAAAAGAACACACCACTTGGTCACTCAATTTTACAGTCTTTGGTAGTGATTCTGGAACAGGACCCTCATATGGTACAACCAGTGATTCAAAATCAGCATACACTACAAACGGTAGCTTTTGCTGATTAACATAGTTCTTAAAATATACCTGACTACCAGGATCTGGATACCTAAGTATTGTTTGAATGTCATCAGGTGACCTACAGTGCTGGACATGTTTGTGTGCTACTTCAATAGAAGAAAACCTTTGTAAACATCTTTTACAAAATTCCTGTTTCCCATTGTGTTTTGTTGAATGTTCATGAATTAGCCGTGACATATTTCTAATAATTGTGTAGTGAAAGTTATCTCCATGACTTATTAATAACAGGTCAACATGCTTATCTTCTGAATGACCGTAGGTTGGGGCAAGGGGTGATACTCTAATTGGTTCTAACCTGTTAGGAGACTCATTAACCCATATGTACACATTCACAGATATACCAGGATTTAATATTTCAAACAAATTTATATCCTCTACCTTAACAGGAAAATCTATACCACTGAAGTTGAGTTTGTTTACAAATTTGGTGTAGTTAGATACACGCTCAGGTTTTGTTTTTATAAAATGCAGTTTGGCAAGCACACACCACATGAAAGAGAGATTATCTTTGTTCTGAATATTGACGACAGACTTTTTGTTTGCAACCTCATTTGGTAGTGGCAGCCATGAATTACCTAAAATAGGATGATATCTTGACTGTCTTAATTGTAGTTCATGTACATGGCCTTCATGCCAACCGGACCCTTTCATTTTTGCTCTGTCACTTGCTTTGAGGTAGTCAGGCAACATTTGTTTCTAAACACTTTTTTCAGCCCTGTTCTCCTTTTGAATTAACTGTGTGTTGTTTGGTTGAGATAAACGATTTTATCACATCACTGTCTACCCTGCGGAATTCTATTTCGGCAACAACATGAATCTTTACACTACCAGCAAGAAGATTATTTTGTATGACAGAAAAAGAGTTTTCTATTGATTCATAAACATTGTAAGTGTTAGATATAGGCACGTTTGTTGTGTGAAACACGTTTTGTAAGCTTGAAGAGCTTAGAATGCTTTGAGCATTGTCCGTCATTTTTAGTTGTCAGACAAAATAATAAATAAAAAAAAATATTATTACCAACATCATTGGTTTCTCTGACACTGCTGGCACTGTATGTGTAATATCACCTTTTTAACAGTAACAAATTCAATATAATCATGTTGTTTACTTAGTTGGTGGAATATGTGTTCACACAGTGCCCCAAACCAGTAGCAGTTGGCATCATTAACTCTAAAGGTATGTGTCTTAAGATCAACAGTCTCGCTCTCATAGCATGGTGGACCATCAGAATATCCCAAAGTCACATTATAAGCCATGCATATCACTGTTGGTGTTGAGAGTTTTATACCGGGCTCAAACGGCTGTTTAACATGTGTTTTTAAGTCATAAAAGCACTCAACATCTTTGAAGCAGCCTGTGATATCAATGGTTTGTCCATTCGTCATTTTTATGACCAAAACAAAAGTATAAATTAACTCACTAATCCATACCCTGTAGGTTGATCTGTCTTTAAAATAAGCTTTAGATGCTTAGATGATTTCAGTTTGTTTTTTACATTGTCTCCTTTAAGTTTGTCGGGTATGACATCGTTTTTTCTGAGTTCTTCAAAGCTGTCACGTACTTTACAGTAAAACAAACAGATAAATTTTAGTTGCTCTCGGAAATCGTTCAGAACAGCATTATATTTTTGAGTGAGAATCCATACACTGATGTTTGCGTGTCTGCCACTAAAGGCAAGTTCTGCCAATGTGTTTCTCTTCTTAACAATGTATTTTTCTGCAGAGCAATCATCAACAATAAACAAAGTTGACTGCCCCTTCAAATTGCTTGTAAAAATACTGCAGGTAGTCGTTCATTTTTTTCTCAGGGTCAACTAAGTAAATGTTGTTGTCTGTCCAAATGAATAAACGGTTGTGATAAGCTTTGTTGTGTTTGATAGTAGGACAGAATATCACAATGTTTTCGAAATGGTAGATGTACTTGTTTGTAAGAGATCGAGAATAAATTCAGTTTTCCCACAGTCAATCCACCTCCTGCAACTGGTACATAGTCGTTAAGTAACACTTTAGAATTTTGTGAAATGCACCCGTGGGGCTAAAAGGGTTAAGGAATAGTGAATCATGGGCATCAACTGGAGCTATTTCAGGTGGCATTATGGGTTTTAAATGATGACTTGGCCAAAACAGAGACTGCCAAGCGTGTTAATACCGAGGTCGCGAATTCCCCCGAACTAGCCCACTCTTTAGCGCGAGAGGCAAGAAAGCGCAGTGGGCTGTGGGCAAGACAGCGCCTCACTATGGACGATCGACAGTGCGAGCAGGGAAACTGCACAGAAACAAATTATTTCCGCGAAATCACCCTGTTTAAGCAGAGTTTACTTGAATAAAATGCATCTACTGTTGGTATAAGACAGTTAAATAATTATACTAGCTACTGAAACGACATGGCAGACCATTTTCCCAAGCCACCGTTGACTGGCTTCATCGCCATATGCACTTTTTATCTATGTTGCGAGATCGTTTTCCTCGGTTTTATTTCCGAAGAAAAAAGTTATGTTGTAAGAACTGATCAGGAAGCAATCTTCGGCTGTCGATCTGAGCTTAAATTTCCTGCATGTTGTATATGATTCACAGCAAAACAGTATCGGCAATGCATAAGAGATAGCCGAGTTGCCAACCGCATTTCGTGGCTCGCCAAGTCTTGTCTATGCTCAAAGTCGCTTAATCTAGCGAGCGTTCTCGCGCTGCTCGTGAACTCGCAACCGGCCTATTGCAACGACATTCCTAATAAAGACAGAAAAAACGCATAGAAACAAATGTTCGGAGTTCAAAATGAACACATGAACACATTGTTGTACTAATTATCTTGCTTTGGCCAAAGACAACGCATTGTATTAATGGCTGTCTTATGTTGTAGTTGTACTTTCTAAGCACGCTTTTTTCTTTGTTGGGAATTTTTCTCAAACGAGGACGTCCTCAAGCTAGACAGTCTGCCCCAACGTGAAATCCATTTCAGTTGCCTCGAACACTGGCAAACATACCTTAAACCAAGGTGGAGATAATTGACGAGCGGAGACTAGCTTTTCACACACAAGTTCTGTTTCCGCGGAAGTATTGGCTCGTAAAATCGTCACTCACTACACATGGCCGGCTTAACCCGTTCAGTTCCAGTTGATGCAGATTGTGTTTCTGCAATGTTCATTAATTCAACACGCGAATAACTGAAGGATTTCTGCCAGTGCCGGAGTGTGCATAAGTTATCCCGTTCAGTGCCGACATTATTTCAACACCAAACTACTACAAGAGGCATAGATCCTCACGAGCCCCCGCAGTTGCGGGGGCTCATGAGGATCTATGCCTCTTGCTGACACCACTTTGATCATGATACTGGAACAGCTAAGTCACTGATCCAACACCAGGCGTGGCGGTATGATGCCTAAAACGGAGACAGCTGGCGTGCAACAGTCAGGACCGCGAGCAGCAAACTTCCAGATGGAAGGAAGCGAAGCCGCCAAAGAAAAATGTAGGAAGCAGAAAGAACGGGCAACTTCTCGGGCACTCTCAGATGGTTCAGCAATTACTTGTCTGAGATGCAACAGACCTGTGCTTTACCCATTCAGCCCTGACGCACCGGCTACAGCAGGAGATGGGTCGACCATGATAATCCATCTCACTGCGACTGGTGCATAGTCATTAGATGACGCCTCCAAAATTTGGGAAATCAGTAGGGGCCGTCGGGCTGAATGAGTTTACCACCAACGGGCGAGCAAAACACGATTCCCCCCCCCCCCCCCGGGTCCATGGATGGGGGGAAATAGTTATTACTTAGCTCTTGTACACGCGACCGTGTTGTTGCCTTTAAATACATGGTAATCACGACGTTCCAACGTACATGCGCCTTTCAACCATTTCGGCCACGACGCACGACAAAAAGAGGTTCCACGATACGACAGTTTAAGGGTGGTGCCAGAATAGCTTGGCGCCTTCAGGCGCCAAGCTATTCTGGCACCACCCTTGATTTATCGTTGTCCCATGGACCGATGATATATACCGAGGAGCAAAGGAAATGCAACATTTTTGGAATCACCGGAAACACTAAAGTGTATCCGATGATTCCAAAAATCAGTGTCGCATTTCCTTTCTCCTCAGTATATCATGGTCGATCTGTCCCATTGACTGTAATGTAGCCTTCAGAGGATAACTCCCAAAACTGGAATTTCCGATCGCCTGGATCAATGTGTTAACCCATTCAGCCCTGACGTACTACAGCAGAAGATGGGTCGACCATGATAATTCAAGAATAGTAGTACGAGATTAGATTAGCGCCTGTCGGCGCCAAGCTAATCTGGCACTGCTCTTGAATTGTCATGGTCGATCCATCTTCTGCAACTGGTGCATAGTCATTAGATGACGCTTCCAAAATACGGCCGTGGGGCTGAATGAGTTAAACTAATATGAAAGCATACTCAGTGGGGCTTTTAAATTTTCATTAAAAAAAACTAAATCTTAAAAACAATGTCTTGACCGTTTTATCCACATTAATTGTGTTTGTTGACCGCAGCTTGCCAAGACTCGTATCCCGGGGACTGCAGGACGGACTTTAGCGGTCGCTGCGGGGATGTTTTGGTTCAACGAGTGTGCGGACACACGTGTGGGGTGTGTTAAGGTGAGTACAACAGGATTAAAACAGCGACTCTAGTATTGCATAATATATAAGCATAAGAATAAGTGTTGCATACTGACAGCGAATGAAAGGTATCTTTACACCTGCAATTGGCGGCAATATGTAAAGTACGAAGCATTTTGAACAGAAACAGACTTTTCAAAATGTGGAAACTGGATAACGTAAATAAATAAATAAATAAATAAATAAATAAATAGAGAAACAAGCAAGCAAACAAACAAACAATAAAATATGTAAAAAATATATAAATAATAAACATAACTTTTTGTATCTGGGCACAAAACAACTGCCAAAATAAATAAACATAACTTTTTTGTGTAAGTCGGCACAACGTACCGAAACGTCTCGTTAGCTCTACCCATATAAAGTTATCTTGGTATTTTTCACAAGTGAGAACTTTGCGTGTTGCAGTTCTCATCTTCTTGGACGGACATCAGAAGAGCCGGTGTCACACGCTAGAGTGGTCCCAGTGCCAGACCGACCCGGCTTCACTTTTGCCCGTATATCAGATCAACTCGGACTCACTTCGACGTGGCACATTTGTGTCACGAGAGTAATTACACATTACTGAGGTTTCATTTGCAGCGAACGACTCCCAACAACGAAGAGCGACATCACGGCGGATAACCAGCTTCTACTATAGACACAGACAACACTCCAAACATCTCCAAGAGGGCTCATGAGGATCTATGCCTCTTGGAGATGTTTGGACTCATGAGGACCTATGTCTCTTGAAGATGTTTGGAGTGTTGTCAGTGCTTACGGTAACGCTGGTTACCCGCCCTGATTTCGCTCTGGGTCGTTGTTAGGAGTCGTCGGTCCTACACGTAACCTCTCTGATACCTCTTTGACTCCCACAACTAAATGGCTTCCATTCAATGAAGCTGACGTCATTTAGTTTAGAGTCAAAGGGTTAATCTGAGTGACGACAGATCGACCCGCGGACAATTTATAGGGCGCGGTAAAATCTGGCGTGCGAATCGTTTTAGCATGATACACCGACCACCACGCTCGGTTCCATGCGTTTCCTTCCACGTAAAAGTGTGGCCGGTTTTTCCTACGGAACCGAAAAGCTGATTGGAATGACACTGAATGAAGAGCATTAAAAATGTTATTTTGTTTGTTGTCTTTTATCGACCATTCTAATGCTGACTAATAGTGCAGTGCGGCGAAGGATGCGCATGATTCATTGATGTAATGCATACAATTCACCTACCCCAGCTACTGATAGCAGGCAGACAGAGACGACGAGATACATGAGTCTGCTTCGCTTATGACAAGGTCGGCTATGACAGCACTTCTCGATAACACTCTATGTAAATTACTTCACTCTATGTAATAACAAACCAAGGATATAATAACAATAATAATAATAATAATAATAATATACATAGTTCTTGTATAGCGCTGTTCTTCAGGAAAACACTGGACTCATTATTATTATTATTATTATTATTATTATTATTATTATTATTATTAGTAGTAGTAGTAGTAGTAGTAGTAGTAGTAGTAGTAGTAGTATTGTCATTATTATTAGTGAAAGTATTAGTACTAATAGTGATAGAAATTGTTTCTGTTTACGGTACACGAAAAAAAAACAACAACAAAAAAAACCTCTCGTGACTGGTATAGCATGCACTTTAAAACGTAATTTTAAAAAAAAAGAGATGAATGCATGTGACACTGTGAAATGTGCTTTTTTTTACAGTTATCGCTATATAGCTCTATTAATAACACTCGCTTTAATTAATTGCATTCGACGGCGAATTTGATCACACACCGATGTGGCTCATGTTCAGTTTCGAGACAATGTGTCTACAAAGTCGGATCATTCGACGCCGAGTCATGCATTAAAGAGATCAAATTATTCCCGACCTTCACCAAATACGTCATTCGTGCTCAGTTGTCCAACTGAGCACGAGTGTTTAATTTAGCATAATTTAATCAATTATACGACTTTTGAAGGTCTTTTTACTTTGAATCGACAAACTTTTCCTTCGAAACAGTGCGGCGACACATACTTTTCACATGAATCGCTGCCTACTTAGGCTCCGCCACAGTGGCTGATGGTTATGTCCTGCCGTAAGATGGCCTTGATCGCCTGATTGGCGTTAATTAACTAACTGATAGTTACGTCGCAGTGCAAAACAAACAAAAAAAGGCCAATTGTGGCCTATCATCAGGCCAGAACTGAGCTAGTCTTGTATCACATACTTGTTAGTTGTATAAATGACACTTCACATCTCTCAGGGATATGGACCGTCCTGTTCAATAGTCATTGTCCGTTTGGGATCAAGGGAGCTAACTGTTTATGTGTTTTCCTGGAGTGTAGTGATTCCGCATAGTATGCATTCTGTATTTACGTGTATCGATGCTTGCCTTTAGTGTGTTATATTCTTGTAGTTCAAATGCAATTTGGGATCAAAATCTGACGACAGAGCAAGAATCCCGGAATATCCAACAAGCCAGTAAACCCCGTAACGTATGTCAAGTTTAGCATTCTACACGTATAATATATACGGAAACACTATTCTCATGCGTTCGGCGCTTTAGGAGACAGGTATCTGGCGAAAACTACTATGTCCATTTTTCGGTGAAAACGAGACTTTATTACAATGGAAATATTGGTTCTTTTTGTAAAAAGCGAGATTTTCCTTGTATTACAATGAAAAACTTGATTTAAAAAAAGGTATTGGTAATGGTCAGTAAATCCTTGTTTTGCAGATCTTCCTTGTACATGTATCATGATGAAAACCTCACTTTTCACAATGGACATACATGTTCTGGCTCTTTCCATATCAGTACAGTACGTGTGTAGGGTGGTGGCTTTTGCTAGTATTAGTTCCGACTGCATATATACGTCAATGAACTTGTATGCAAGGTCCAACTAAAATGACGTTCATTGTGCGTGGTTGTGTATGTAGATTGTGGAACGTTACACACTGAAACCGTATCCATACACTTTCACATCCAGTCATGTGTGGGGGCGCCATGTTAATCGAGACTTGTATATGTGTGTTGTTGTGGTCGATTCAATACGTGTTGCCTGTCCGTAGTGCTTGTCGGGAAAGTAATAATAATGATTATTAATATTATAGATTACTTGCATGCTTCTTCTAATTATTATTTCATATTGTTGTTGTTGCTGCTGCTGTTGTTTATTCGAAGTGTCTGTGGAAATAGTCAATTCCCCCACTAAAACACGTTTGACAACGTTTTTGAAAGTTGACTTTTTAGTCAAGAAATAAAGTACAGGTTCCAGTGATTTAAACATTGTAGGAGCTGTTCTTAATTGGACGAACTTTTGATCGGCAAACCTAGATCGGAGAAGATCGGCGATCTTTTGGTTTGTTTCGTAACTGAGGTTGAACGAACCTAGGCGAACTTCAGTAAACCAGGTTTGCCATGGTTCTCTTTCTTAACTAAAGTGCTTGATTCGGCGTACTTACTGTCTGCGAAGGTGTTCAAAATGGCTACCGCTATGCCGCTTCGCGATTTGAACGATGTTTGTTTTTGTACTCCTTGCAGTAGCGACTGACCCTACAAACAGCGTTGCGCCTCCCACAAATCAATAAAAATAGGTCTTGTACTTCGCACGAGTGAAATATCGCCGTCCGCCATATTTGTTTGTATCGGTGACTGTCTTCTTATCTCCAACGCAGAAGAGGGTAAAAGTTTTGAACAATCAGAGAAAAGGTTCGCCTTAGTTTGCTCAACACATTGAGCGAACCTTTTCCGACAGAGAACTATGGTTTGCCGAGGTTCGTGAACTACTTCAAACTAGGTTCGCTGTATCTTTAGAGCGTCCAATTAAGACCAACCTGGTTCGTCCGAGATCGTGAACTGTAGTTTGTCAGAGTTCGCGAACTAAAGTTCGTTTAATTAAGAACATGCTTAAGGACGCAAATGTGGAATGATTGTTTTCATATACGTACGAGGAATCCACCCTCTCCCATTCTGAAGAACGAAATGGCAAGAAAACTGGCGAGGAGCAAAATGACGTTGTTGTGGAATTTGCCTGTTGACAACGTTAACAAAATCGACACTACAAGTAAGCCTATCTTGGTGTGCACGGCGTCGAGCAAATAAAGATGTCATGCGGTGAAGCTTATATTATGACGTCATTAAAAAAAATTCAGAATGGCTGGCTATTTGATTCCTTTGCAAGTACAATTCTATTAAAAAGCATAAATCATTCCATGGTAGATTTAGTACTTAGTTATTGTGGCTTAACGCCAAGCAGCCAACAAAGGCCACCTCACGGATGTGTCCATCAGTAGAATTCCGTGCCGTTTGCGAGTATACTCTCCAGATAGATCGACTTGGAGAGCACACACGTACACTTCTATAACAACAGAAGTGTACTTTGTGGTGTACTACTTCCCGAGTGGGTCTGTCTGGGGAGTACACACGTGGGATACTTTTTTGTCCCGTACCGTTCTTCAGTGTCACTCAGGTCACTACTTTCAAGACCGAAAAACGTTGTCATACTTTTGACAGGAAGGCGATTAAAAAATGGACTAAAGGGCAGCATCTGTACATAGTTCATCATTCTTATCTAAACAGTAGAGACTGAGACTACACACACAGGTTAGTTTGTTCGTTTGTGGCACATACACAGCAGACGGTGAAACATGGCATACAAGGCGACATGGCTGACTGTTGTCCTTGTCCTAGGCTGTTTCCACAGTAGCGTGGCACCGGGTGCTGGTAAGTACCCTTTACCTTCCAGCGTCAGGGGTCAGCTGCATGAGGGAGCTTAGTCCTGCGCCAGCCACTAAGCAAGCGCGCCACTATAGCGGCGCACCTTGCTTAGTGGCTGGCGCAGGACTAAGCTCACTCATGCAATTGGCCCCAGGTGTGTGCATTAACTGAACTGTGGTAGTGCCCTGGTCAGCTTTGTGTGTTCCCTTCTCTCGCAATAAATGCACAAAACCTTATAAGACCACTTTTACATAGCAAAACACTCCACACCCAATGCCCTAGTCTTACCGAACAGCGCTTTCTGGGCCGAGAATCGCATAGTACACCTCCAGGCGGCTGGCAAGCGTAAAGAACCACGGCTTTCTCTACACATGACATCGCACTCTTCACGAAAGCGATGAAAAAAACATCTGTAATGAAACAGACAAACCTTTACGATAAATCGTCACTGCTGTAGAGATCCAACGTTTAAATTGTTTGCTGTACAAATCAGCGAAACTCAACATAATCAGCGGTGAGCGGCACAGCTATGTCCCGCGGCTTTGTTTGATTTTTTTGTGTGACTGGATTTATGTTGTGAAAAGTTCTAAATGACATAGAAGTGCAGAGTTCGTATACTATCATTTCTAGACAGACCTCGCGACTGTCGCTCTCAAACTGTTTGATTCACAGTCACTGAGAGCTCCTGTTTGATTCATTGTCACAGAGAGCGGAGCTCTCAGTGACAATGAATCAGACAGTTTGAGAATGAGAGTCGCGAGGTCTGTCTATAAATGACAGTATGCGAGCATTCCACTTCTAGGCTGTAGTAATGTGTGCAACATTCAGAACAAAGATGTCACTGACAAGTGGGTAAATTTTGTTAAGAGATTCCAAACAGAGAGACACTCGCTTAGAAAGGACAAGCACATAGGCAGTTTTTTTTTTAAAGTGTTGCACTTGTCTTTCTAATAGTGTTTCTTTCTTTGTTGGAATGGTTATGGAGATGATTATGGGAGATAGAGAGGCAGAGAGAGAGAGAGAGAGAGAGAGAGAGAGAGAGAGAGAGAGAGAGAGAGAGAGAGAGAGAGAGAGAGAGAGAGAGAGAGAGAGAGAGAGAGAGAGAGAGAGAGAGAGAGAGAGATGAAATGAAACTTTATTTTCCAAGGATAAAAGAATAGGTGCGCAGACCTGTTTTCATTCTTGTCCTTGCTGCACACTACAAAACAAAATAACGTACATAAAATCACTCTCTTACCCATCCCACACACACACGCCGGTGTGCAATTGCCGCGTGCACAGGTTTGTGCCATATTAGCTTGTAGCCTACAGGCGCCAAGCCAAGCCTGCACAACCCTCCACACACACACACACACACACACACACACACACACACACACACACACACACACACACACACACACACACACACACACACACACACACACACATATATATCATGTACATACATTCTATCACTTAAAACCATACAACCATACTACAGCAAATAAAAGAGTATAAAGGATTTTGTACATAAAACCGCTATTGTTCTCATCATAAAAATCAACACGGCTTCACTCCAACAAACATACAACACGCATACACACACACCACACACACACACACACACACACACACACACACACACACACTGACACAGAGAGAGAGAGAGAGAGAGAGAGAGAGAGAGAGAGAGAGAGAGAGAGAGAGAGAGAGAGAGAGAGAGAGAGAGAGAGAGAGAGAGAGAGAGAGAGAGAGATGAATGACGATGAATCTTTTTTTTTTTTATTAAGGATAAAGCCATTAGGCAACTCAATGCCTGTCTTACAAGCTGTCCTGTAAACAAAAGAGAACACAACAGGAAAAGAAACATAGCATGCAAATAATAATAATAATAATAATAATAATAATAATAATATAATAATAATAATAAGATGAGAAAGAAAAACTACGGGGGAAAAAAAACACAATAGGGGAATCATCGAAAGGAGGGGAAAAAAATGACAATGGAGAATTTGTAACTGCCTCCGATGCAAATGGAGATAGAGAGGCAGAGAGAGAGAGAGAGAGAGAGAGAGAGAGAGAGAGAGAGAGAGAGAGAGAGAGAGAGAGAGAGAGAGAGGGAGAGAGAGAGGGAGGGAGAGAGAGAGAGAGAGAGAGGAGAGGAGAGGGAGAGAGAGAGGGAGAGAGAGAGAGAGAGAGAGAGAGAGAGAGAGAGAGAGAGAGAGAGAGAGAGAGAGAGAGAGAGAGAGAGAGAGAGAGAGAGAGAATCTTTTTACACAATGACTGCATAACACTAATGTTTTTCTTTCCGTTCGTCTCTAAACGACGCCAATAAGCGTGCGTGTGTCGTAAGCAGGTGAAATAAAAACCGCAGGGTTGTGATTTTCCCGGTTGGTGTGTGTGAAGGTGGAGGGGGACACGTGGAGCACGTGGAACACCCAAATCCACCAGATCCAGGTAACACTCAAGGATCAGCAGCGAATCCAACTCATGAAGCAACTCACGGTGCAGTGGCGACAGGTCGGTCCAGTATTTTAACCCTTTCTATGCCGACTAAAACTGAACACGATCCCAACCGCAACAGACACAGATCCTCATGAGCCCCCGCAGTTGCACTAACTTACCGCAGTTGCGGGGGCTCATGAGGATCTGTGCCTCTTGCTAATCAATACCACTTTTCAGCCGTACTCCGCGAGACGACTGGAGCTCGTTGGGGTTGAAATAACAAAGATTTCAAACACAACCTGCGACCACTGGCACTGAAGGGGTTGAAGTGTCGTTAACCCTTTCAATGCCAATGATCACGAATTGCGCCTCGTGCAGCTGGTCAGCGTTTGCCTTGCCCCGGCAGTTAAGTGTTTAACCATTCAGAGCAGTTCTAAGGCCTCGACTAACCTTTAGATAGCTTCTTGCACGCGTGAAACTGTCAGTCGATCAAAGAAAACAGATGTTTTTTTTTTTTTTAAAGCGTTCTGTCTTCATTTAACGCCTCTTACTTCCTAGGTTCATAATTACCGACTCAGTAGTAAAGGCACTTCTTCTCGAGTTCAGAATGATCCGACGAAAGAGAAAAGCAAGAAAAATACTTGACTGTGAGTACATGCACATCTTCAAACAACAACACTGATGGGCAAAAGTGTTTCCGATGGTTCCGAAAATGTCGCATTTCTTTCGCTCGTCGGTATATTTTTATGGAAATCTCAAACAACTGCAAGAATACCAGTCAATCGTCAACTTCTCTCAAAACCGCGTGGGTTGTGGGGACAGATGTTGGGATGCATGTCATGTTCCTAACTGTACGCAGGCAGGACGTCTGACTTCGCAGTATTAGCCAAGTCACTCTGTACACTTTCGAAACATGTGAAAACTGGATGCTAGTGATGTCTCGTCTGTTTGCGGAAATGTTTCTCAAATAGACCCTCGCAGAGTACGCCAGAAATACACTTCGATTCAATCAAATGAGTAGCGAAGTAAAGCATCTAATTTAAACAGAAGTGTACTTGTGGCTTTCTACCAGGTCGCGTCTGTATGGGGAGTACTCTCGCAAACAGTATACAAAACAGCGCATACCTGGACAACCACTGTCTTTGATCAACTACTATTTTAAATTTTTTATTCTGTCCTTATAAACGCTAGAAGCTGCACCGCTGGTTGAGAAACCGTCGCCTACACTAGAACCTACGACGACCACATCTACGACAGTATCGACCACTCAAGGTGTCAGGCACAGAGAACAATGAATTTGTATCTAATTTGTCTGTTTACAAGAAGTATTCTAGACTCAAAGTTAATACAGCCAGTGAAAGAAAATGTAAATGATAATTTGAGATGAATCATTGACTCTTTATTTGACAACGGTAAAGATATTAACAGAGCCAGATGCAATGTCATTTGTCACAACTGCCGCTGCTATGTCTACAGACAAGCAACAGTTATATATATATTAGCTACATAACCTAAAACTAAAGGGGTGTGGGGTAGGGGAAGGAAATAAATTTTAAATAAAGAAAAAAAATTAATAGGAGAGAGAGAGAGAGAGAGAGAGAGAGAGAGAGAGAGAGAGAGAGAGAGAGAGAGAGAGAGAGAGAGAGAGAGAGAGAGAGAGAGAGAGAGAGAGAGAGAGAGAGAGAGAGAGAGAGTTCAGTTGCTTTTCTTTTGTTATTTCTGTCTGTTCTAAACGACTTCATCGCCACGGCAGAGACGACCACAACCACAACCACAACCCTCTCACCAACAACTGAAGCTCCGACGACTACCCCAGGTAATGTTCCGCTGTACCCGCAGAAGGGCAGTACTTACAGAGACGTTCGTAAACTTATGATGCGGCCACTTTACGCACAATGCAGTTCAAGGATGATGCCAGAATAGCTTGGCGCCCATAGGCGCCAAGCTATTCTGGCATCATCCTTGAACTATCATGGTGAAGTTCATACTACCCAATGCGCAAAAGGCCATCCGGTTTGCGCATTGGGCATAGACACATTTTCTTCTAACCAGATGCCCAATCGCCTGTAAACCTACCCACTCAACCATCTAACTAAAAACACATTCGGCCAACAAGCTATTACAACCCCGTACCACTTGCGGGAGAGCTCCGCAGGCCAGATTCGGGATTACGCACCAAGTGGCATCTCATTTGAATAGAAATGCACTTGTGGCGCGCTGCCCCGCGTGGAGAGTACACACACAAACGGCGCAGGACAGCAGAGTTAAGGGATTAATATCGATTTTAATCATAACGTAATGTTTCAAGTTTATGCCATTTTGCCCCTAAGACATCATGTAAGACCTCAAAACATAGATGCTTTCTTGATGTTGATGCTGTTGTTGTTGCTGCTGTTGTGGGTGTCGTTGATTAAAAAAAGATACGTTGGCTTAGAGCCGGACTTGCCGACGAAAACCGGTAGGTTCAAAGTTTCATGGTAAAAGGCGAGAACAGAGGCCTGCTTCTGCGGATTTATGCCGTTACAGAAGATTGAACACAATCCCAGGATTATAACAGGATATCTTTTTATAGTCCAGTACGTTCCCAGGACTATCATAGAAGCGTTTTTAGATGGATGAACACAATCCAAGTATTGCACCAGACGCTTTCAACAGAAGGTGGAATACAATCCCAGGATTATAACAGAAGCTTTTTACAGAAGCTTGAATACAATCCCAGTATTATAAACAGAAACTTTATATAGAAGATTGAATACAATCCCAGGATAATAAACAAAAACTTCCAACAGAAGGTTTAATACAATCCTAGGATTATAACAGGATTTTTCAAACAAATGTTGAATACAATCCAAGGATTATTCTAGAAGCGTTTGTACAACGTTCGGGAACTATATATACTGTATAGTAAGGCCCTTTCTTTGCAATTTTTAAAACAGTTCGCCGTAGACACAATATTCTGCAATATACACAATATACCCCCCCCCCTTCACAGAATGATGCTCTTTGAAAAATACTTGGCAGAAAACAGGTATTGCTATCATTGTGCCAGCTTTCGTTTCTTCATTGTCACTGTGTAGCTTGCCACAACGCGTACCCCGGTGACTGCAGCACGGATTTTGACGGCAGGTGTGGGGAAACCTTGGTTCAGCGGGTATGCGAACGCACGTGTGGCGTGTGTTAAAGTGAGTATGTACGACAAAACCAGCGACTATAATTTTTGTTTACTCTAAGCTAATAGCATTGTCTGGACACTTGAATGTCCAGGCAATATCAAATTTTATCCATTATTTTGAAAACAGAACTTTCTGTATGTCGGTAAAATGCACTGCAACGTCTCCTTAGCTCTCCCGATATAAACGAGTACCCCAGTAAGCAAATGTTCTCTGGCCCACTGCAGCCGTCGTGGGCCCGAAGACATATTGCCACTGGGGACGTTATGTTTTAAATAGACAATTTTGTTTGTTGCAGATATCTTCTCAGATGGACATCAGAAGAACCAGTGTACCACGCTAGAATAACCTCAATGCCAGACCGACCCGGGGTCACTTTGACGTGCGCTAGGTCACTTTTGCGTGAGGGAGAAACACTAATATGCTTGTCAGCAGATGAGATGGACACAGAGTCACTTTAGAGTGCACCTACGCCAAGGTGACTCAAGGTCGATCTGGCGTGAGAATCATTTTAGCGTGTTACACCGGACTGACCCGGCAGGGCTACGTGCGTTGCTTTCCTTGTCAACATGGGACCGGCTTTCACTAGGGCGAAAAAAGGCTGATGTTAACGAAACAGTAAATAATAAGAAAACTCGGTCATATCTTAATAAATATTTGTTGTATTCCATCAATCATTCCCTCCACTGACAACGGACACATTTTAGGGCTGATCCACGATAAAAAAAAACAAAACAAAACAAAGCCGCATGGCATTACATTATCGTGGATCCGGGCCTTAAAGCCTTACCGGCCTGTTGTTAGAGGTCCGAATCGCCTCAAGAGCTCAGCGCCTCTTTTTCACCCTTTATTTTTTTCACACAGGTTTACGCAGTTAGCTTCACAGTACAGTCCCCAGCGACCCAATAAGACCTGGCACAACAGCTTCATTTCACTGCAAGCTGCCCGTTTGAACGGATCACTATCATATATTGTTGTCCTCAAGAAGGACGTTTTTGTGTGTATGTATGTACGCGCGCGCGCGCGCGCGCGTATGTGTGTGTGTGTGTGTGTGTGTGTGTGTGTGTGTGGAAGACTTCAAAATGTGTGATACACAGCGATTCGTCCTCCCGGGCAGCAGCTGACATTAACTCATTCGAGACCTGCCGCCTCCGGATACGCAACATAAGCCACGTTTCCAGAGGCGCCAAGCCTCGAATGAGTTAAAATGAAGCGTGCGTGTCACTGAGGAGCAGGGGATTGTAAAACTACTGATGTACACACAATGGATTCCATTGAGGTCAGTCCGTGAGGTCATTAGAACAGCAGACCTTTTACCTAATGCGCAAAAGGGCATCGGGCTGACATCAGCCGCCGTTGGTCCGCGCACGGCCCTGCGCGGGCCAACGGCGGCCGATGTCGGCCCGATGCCCTTTTGCGCATTGGGCAGTCACTGTCATAACGGCGGTCAAACCAGTCCACTACAATTTACACTAAAGTCATTCGACACACNTCACCAAGATCACTCCGTATATATTCACGCTGGTTTCGTCCACCCAAACCCCACTTACCACTCGAAAGCCACTGAAACAAACACCGCTGAACTTCGTCTGAGATTCTGTATATTTTCTACATGTTATTTATAGCTACGTATAACCGAGCGCCGAAGCACGGAACGAAGGTTTGGGCAAAGCGCACTCAGTTGAACGGTTGAGAGCTGGGTCATGTTACTGACCCTATAAAATGACTGGCTGTTTAGCCTTCCCGAAGGAAAACGGAAACATGACAAGATAAGTCAGTACTGGTCACGAACCTAGTCAGTCAAACAACTCATAAAAAAAAAAAAAATCCACAGGTGTTTTCTCGTGTACGTTTTGTGAACGACACAAGGGGAACAACCCGGCTGCTGATTACCCTTTGCACAGGCCTTTCCAGGTGACAAGAACAACAACCCATTGCCAGCGCTGAGTGACCCGGATGGAGGCCACTATGACCCGTCACACTCGCGTCATGAGTAACCTGATGAAAATTCGCTGATGGTTCACTATAATCAATTACGTCACAACCGCAGATACACTGAAGCACCATTCTTGTCAATCTGCTGTTTATTAAAGTCTTTTGAATTTTCACAATGATCACGCCTTCATTTCCTGGTTGCTTGTTAACAATACAAATGTTCCTCGATGTGTTTGGAGTATTGCAGAAATTCAGTCAAAAGGGGGAGGGAATTGAAGTTCTGACAAGAGTTAAGTGCCCATGTCTCGCAGCGTCAAAAGAATCTATCTATCTATCTATCTATCTATCTACCATCTATCTATCTACCATCTATCTATCTGTCTATCTATCTATCTATCTATCTATCTATCTATCTATCTATCTATCTATCTATCTATCTACCTATCTATCTATCTATCTATCTATCTATCTATCTATCTATCTATCTATCTATCTATCTATCTATCTATCTATCTATTTATCTATCTATCTATCTATATCACGTAGTCTTGCCGACCGTTAAGGCACCACTGATGACTTGGCAACCAGCTCCCTCCAGTCCTCTCTGTTCTCTGCCATTCTGAGCGTAACGCCCAACCTCAGTCCTGTCCACTCTGAGATATTGTCCCCCCATCTTTTCCTCTGTCTTCCTATCCTTCGTCCTTCTTGAACAGTGCTTTGAATGATTGTTTTAGCAAGCCCTGCTAAACGCGTGACATGTCCATACCATCAGTTTGCGTTTTTTTCATAATGGCTAATAGGTCTTCATAGGGCCCGACGGCTTGCCTGATTCTGCTTCCCACTTCATCGTTCGTGATGTGATCTCTGTATGAAATGCCAAGCAGCCTTCGAAAACATCTCATTTCAGTGGCTTGTATCCTCCTTTCAAGGTCTGCTGTAAGGGTTCATGACTCACATGCATACAAGAACACTGAGATGACTAAGGAGCGCACCAGTCTGATCTTGGAGCAGAGCGTGATGTTTTTGTCCTTTCATATGGTCTTCAATCTTGTCAGTGCTGTTGTTGTCTGCGCAATCCTGAACAGTATTTCTGGTTTTAATCCCTCATCTGTCACAATGGCTCCTAAGTATTTGAATTTATTAACTGTTTCCAGTTTTTGGCTTCCAATCATGACGTCAGTGCCAATGCCACTGGTGTTATTTGTCATCAGTTTGGTCTTCTCTGCACTGATTTCCATCCCATACGCAATGGCTGTAATGTCCAGCTTTTCCACCAGCTGAGCAAGTTCCTTCTCGGTAACTGCAAGGCCATCAATGTCGTCCGCAATGCGCAACTTCGTGATTGTTCTGCTTCCAATACTGACAGTTCCTTCATGATCTTTCACCGCGTCTGTCATGATTCTTTCCAGGAAGATGTTGAACAGAGTAGGTGAGAGCAAGCACCCTTGTCTGACTCCGAATGTAGTCCTAAACCAGTTTTCTATTTTGCCGTTGAAGCAGACTGCGCTAGTGGCCTTGTTGTAAAGGTTTGCTATGACTTTGATCAGGTTGGCATTGATGTTGTATAGCTTCATGGTGGACCAAAGGGCTGCATGCCACACCCTGTCAAACGTTTTCTTAAAATCCACAAAGACATCATAGAGGTCTTGCTGGTGCTCACACAGAACTCTCAGGTTAAAGATCTGCTCATTTGTGCTGCGCCCTGGTCTGAAGACTGCCTGTTCCTCAGCTATGATTTCCTCTGCCTGTGGCTTCAGCCTGTTCAGTAGGATCTTTAACATGACTTTGCTTGGGTGGCATATAAGACTGATCGTGCGATAATTCTGACATTGATGTAAGTTGCCTTTTTGGGGGAGAGTTATTATAAGTGATTGGGTCCATGGTGTGGGCCAATCCCCTGACTGCCAGATCTTATTGCAGATTGTTAGTAAGGCGCTTATCATGTCTTCTCCCTCTTATTGGACTAGTTCTGCAGGGATGTCTGCTTCTGCTGCCTTCCCTTTTTTTCAGCGACTTCACTGCAGCCTCTACTTCTTCTCGGAGGATGGGGTAGTTGCCATTGTTGGTCACGGGTGGGTTGACAAGTATGCCTGGGTCCCCTGTAGCTCGGTGGTTGTACAAATTTGAGCAGTACTCTGTCCATCTCTTTAGTATGTCTTGGTCTTCCGTAAGACAGTTCCCTTCGCTATCTTGAATGATCGAGGAGCGTCCTCGTTTTACACTGGTCAGGTCTTTCACCAGCTGGTATGCTTTTTTTGCTATTATTTTTCTTCAGATTTTCTTCTACGTGTTTACACTGATCTTCAATCCACTTATTTGCGGCGGTCCGTGGCGCAGTGGTTAAGGCGCCTGCCACCAATGCCAAAGGTGCGAGGTTCGAAAACGGGTTCCGGCGTCGGACTTTTCTCCTCTGGTAAGTGTCACCGTTAATTCGGGCGGACCGTCGGGGGTTCTTTCTCCGGGTACTCCGGTTCTTCCACCCCCCCCACCCCCCCCCCAACCCCCAACCCTACACTTTGGTACCGGTTTCAGGCCACTTTACAAATTTCAAATACAAACGATCAAAAATCTCTGTAACTTCAGTAGCTGAACTGGCCCTTCTTCTGTCTTGTACTGTGTTTGTCTTAAATGGCGTAAATCCGTGTCTGTTACGTGAGTGTGCGTGTTGGGTTTCAGTTCGCGGCGGTTTGAGTCGATTTGCCCAGAAATTGAAAAAAAGCGCATATATAATAACGGTATTATTATTATTATTATTATTATTATTATTATTATTATTATTATTATTATTATTATTATTCTTTGCCTTTTTCATGCTTGGACCAGACCCCCAAGAAAGACATTCTTGTGGTGTAGGGAGACTGGAATGCCAAAATCGGAGAGGATGCTGTTACGAACTGGAAATGCACATGCTGACGCTACTGCAATGCAGAGACCAACGACAGAGGCTTAAGGCTCCTGGAATTTGCCAGCTCAAATGATCTAAAGCTTATGAACACGTTTGGCCCATACAAAAGCATCCAGAAGGTGGACATGGCACAGCCCGAAAGGAGAGCACCATAACCAAATTGACTACATCATGGTGAAGAGACGTTTCCAAACCAGTGTGTACATTGCCAAGACAAGAAGTTTTCCAGGAGCAGACATTGGAAGCGACCATGACTTAGTGATGATGACCTTCCGACTCCTCCTAAAGAAGGTCAACAAGCAGGGTCCCACCAGAATCAAGTTTGACCTCGAGAAGCTCTAAAGACCCAGAGGTAGCGGAAGCCTTCCAGGCAAAGATAGGTGGAAAATTCGCGCCACTGCTACTTGTAGGTGCAGAAGACACGGACGTGGACACACTGATTGACACATTTAACACTGCTGTAACCCAAACAGCCAGTGAGATCCTTGGCAAACACCGACAAGCAAAGAAACCTTGGGTTACAGTTGACATCTTTGTTCTATGTGACAAGCGTCGAGAATTAAAGAAAAATAAATCAGAGGTAGAAGGAGCTAACCAATACAGGGAAATTAACCAGGATATCAAGAAACGCATGAAAAAGGCAAAGAATAAGTCAAACGAATATTAATATCCTATTGGCGCTGGGAGTCAGGGGCACGAAAAACTTGACGGAACCTTCACTCCACCCCCCCTCCCCCCCCCCCCCCCCCCCAGCTGCACTTCTTCAACTAAATTAAAACACACTTCATTAGAGTATTCCGACAGGCTAAGTGCTTCTCGTACACGTATTAGGACTAGAAGGACTTTTGCTTGTTATTATTGTCAATTGTTCACATGATCCAAACATTGGTCAGAAAGCAAAGGTCCGCTGGCCGCCGTGGGTAGCAGCAGGCCCGCGAACGGCTTTAAGCGGGCCCACTGCGGTCGACGTCGGTCCGAATATCCTTTGCTCACAGGGTGGAATCTATTTGCATTTTATAATTACGTGACACTGTATGCGGACCATGGGCCTGCACCCTAGAGCCTATATATAGGGAGAGGCTATCTGGCACTTATCAGCGTTCAGGCCGCCCGCCATATTGCGGGTTCCACTAACCGCTACCTCCGCACTGTGTTTATGCTTTAGCCTGTATATATATATATATATATATATATATATATATATATATATATATATATATATATATATATATATATATATATATATATATATATATAATATATATATATATATATATATATATATATATATATATATATATATATAATATATATATAAGTAGTCCGTTCAGGTAATAAGTTACTGTAACAAGATGTTATATAAACGAGTTTTGAAGGTTCTAGAGTTTGAAATGGATTTAATTTGGGGTGGTAGTTCGTTCCAGGCTTTGGCACCTGAGAACGAAAGGCTGGTTTTATATATATCGAGCCTGGCCCTTGGTAGCTGTAACAAACTGTTCCTCGTGTTTTGTCTTTGACTATCCAAAAATAACATACGAAGGTAAGATGGGGTTTTATGGTGAAGAATTTTATGCATAAGTATGCATCGATTAAATGTGAACTGTTTGTTTAGGTTTAGCATTCAGATGGTTCTAAACTTTTCGTCTGTGGGAGAGGGACCAGGCATAGTTAAGTTTACCCCTCGACGATACAATGAGTTAAGTTTCTTTAAATGTACGTCACTACATCCATCCCAGATAGTGGAGCAGTAATCACAGTGTGTCTTAATATGGGCATGGAGAAAGAGTCTTCTAGTGTCAGTGTTAACTATTTGACTTAGTTTTGATAGCAGGAATAGATTGTTAGATATTGTTTTGCATGTGTTTTTGATATGTGGTTCCCAGCTGAGCTAGTTATCTACTGTGACTCCAAGCAAACGATGTTTTGTAACTTGATCAAGGGGCTCAGAGTTCAGGTATAATGTTAAGGGCAGGAGACCACGTTGATGTTTTTGGTGTGAAGTAATCAACATACTCTTTGTCTTTTGGACACTAATTATCATATGATTATGTTGGCACCAGCTTGAAACCTCATCAAGACTTTGCTGGAGAACTTCGTTTATTTTTGGCAATTCGCTGTTTGATGTATGAAAGCAAAAAAGTCACATGTTGCACCGGGATGTGAGATAGAGAATGGTAAATCATTGATAAATATGTTAAATAACAATTAATGGACCCAAAATTGACCCCTGAGGAACACCACACGTTACTAAACCTTCACTCGAGTAATTACCATTAAGCAAAACTTTATGTCTTCTGTCACTTAGATAGGATGATATCAGATTACGGTATTGGCATCGATGTGCTACATAGGTAGTTTTTTTTAATAAGATAGAGTGATTGACTAAATCAAAGGTTTTTTTAAAGTCAAGAAAAACTGTACCTGATAAATGAGATTTATTAATGGCTGTAAGCCATTTATCAATGATATGTATAAGGGCAGTTTGGCAAGAGTGTTGCGGGCGAAACCCAGACTGCATTTTACAGAGTAGACAGTTCTTTTCTAGAAAATTTTGCAGATGTGTATGGATATGTTTTTCAATAGGTTTTGAGATGACTGGTAGAATGGAGATATGTCTATAATCATTCAATGAGTTTAAGTTTTTGCTTTTGGAAAGGGGATTGACCTCAGCTGTTTTTAACTCATCAGGGAAAATATTTCTTTGAATAGAAAGATTGTAAATGAACGTTAGAGAGAGAGAGAGAGAGAGAGAGAGAGAGAGAGAGAAAGAGAGAGAGAGAGAGAGACAGACAGACAGACAGACAGACAGACAGACAGACAGACAGACAGACAGACAGACAGACAGTGTGAGAGAGAGATGATGATGAAACGTTTTTATTCAGAATAAAATGTTATAGGCATAGCAATGCCTATCTTCCAAACTGCCCTGCTACTCTACACATATAAAAATACATCAGACGATACAGCAAAAGAGAAAACATATATAAGTAAAAAGAACCATCCCTCCTCCCCCCCTCCCACCTTCCCACCCCCCTTCAGAAAAAAAAATAATACAAAAAATAATAATAATAAAAATAATTTAAAAAAATAAATAAAAAAATATATATATACAGGTATGAACCTGACATGTTAATGCAGACAGTCAAACTATTACATAATCTGCAGCAACTGTAACAGATTATTAGGTAATAGGAAACTTGTCACTAACTATACGAATAGTAGCATAATTATGGGAGCCGAACATGCTTTTACTTCTGAAGTAAATATTTATGGAGGCGATCATTGAAGACGCTAATCTTACAAATTTTGATTTCAGGTGTGGAGATAAAATATTCCACGCTTTAGTACCTGAAAAGGACAGGCTGGCTTTACAGATGTCTAATCTAATTTTTGGAAGGTGGATCGAACTATTTCTCGTGTTTTTCTTATTATTGTCGGAAAATAGAGTTCTAAGATAGGGTGGGGCTTTTCCTTGCATGATCTTGTGCAGTAGAACACAGCTATTAACTTCAAACTGTTTATTCAATGTTAGTAACTTGAGAGATTTTATTTTTTTGTCAGTCGAAGTAGGACCGGGAAGTATTAAATTTAATGCCCCGATGATACAAGGAATTAACTTTTTTCATGTAAACTTCGCTGCATCCATCCCAGACGGTAGAACTGTAGTCACAATGCGTTTTAATGTGTGCTTGGAAAAAGAGTTTACAGATATTAGTATTAACTATATGGCGTAGTTTTGATAACAGAAATAGATTTTTGGATATTGTTTTGCATACAGAGTCAGTATGCGGTTTCCAGCTTAATTTTATTGGTTGTCCACGATAACGCCTAATAAGCGATGCCTAGTTACGTGTTTACAGGCATGCTACATAAGGAGAGTGTTAAATGTGGTAGGCCTTGCTGGTGTTTCGGACGTGTAGTAACTAACATGCTCTTTGTCTTTAGAATACTAATAATCATGTGATTATCACTGCACCAACCACAGAGACAGAGACAGAAGAAACAGAAACACAGTCAGACCAGAGGCTGAAACAGACAGACACAAGAGGCAGAGACACTGACTGATAGACAGACTGTTACGATTGTGGTTGTGTTGTCCTGTGAGAGCATGCATATGTTAATCGTAGGAAACGATCCGATATTTATTTGATTTTATCATGGTTACGTATCACGTACCTTTTCAGTTGGTTAGTTAGTTAGTTATTTGGGTTTAACGCCGAGCAGGCGACTAAGGCTATCTCACGGCGGGATGGGTAAAAATCTGGTCAGCCAGACTAAAAGCAAGGTCTTAAGACAAGATGTAAATATAGATTAAAAATCTCAGGCTAAAATGTCGCACATGTCTTGAAAAGAAACGTCTACAGACAAAAAGGGCAAATAAAAAAATTCACATAGTATATGAATGCTCAGATCTTGTTAAAAATATTGCATTCTCTCAAAAAATTGAAGATTTTGTCCGGGGGAACATCCCGGAACAAAACCTTCAAGGAGTCTGCTGTGAAGTGTTTATATCTGGTGTGAATTAGGTCAGCAAAATACAGCAAAAAGTGTCAAACAGAAAACTGCTCATCACAGGCAAAACACCATGGACGCTCATCATGTTTAAGTAAGTAAGAATGCGTAACATACGTGTGCCCGATGTGGAGCCGAGCAAGGACAGTCTCCCCACGGCGGCTGCCGCAGCGGAAAGGTAGACTGTCAGACAACTTAGGAAGAGCTTCATGAAGCTTGTTCCCTTCCTCTTTGTCCCACTCGGACTGCCACTCGCGGGCTATGTACGCACTAATCACAGGTTTAAAATCACTATAGACAGTCTGTGTGTCAGGGACAGGGTCACTGCGGGCACTGTTGGCAGCAGAATCTGCGATTCTGTTGCCTTCGATGCCCACATGGCCTGGGACCCAAATAAAAATGATGTCATAATATTCCTTCATCAAGTCTGCGTAGAGCTCTCTAATCTGCACCAGCAGTGGATGGTCTGATCCCGCGCCCTGAAGGGCCTGCAGGGCAGAAAGAGAGTCAGACAGATTCAGGAAGTTCCTTTCCCGAGACTGATTGGCATGCTTGAGTGCCAGCAGAATTGCCTGCAGTTCTGCACTAAATACAGAGGAATGGTCAGGGAGACGGAGCTTAAATGGGCGTTTAGGATGGCGAGAGGACACTGCAGCCGCAGCCACCCTCCCATCCTCAGACTTGGACCCATCCGTATAAAGACGACAATAGCCAGGAAAAACTGAAAGGAGTTCATTGAGGCTCTGTTGGTATATGGCTGGTGGAGTACAATCCTTCTTGTGGGCGGTCAAGTCCAGCAAGATGTCAGGAACTGGTAGTAGCCAGGGTGGAGTGATGTGTTGCAGAGATTCCGAAACTTTGTCCAGGTCCACTCCGGCCGCCTGCAGATGAGGTCGGACACGGAAGGAAAATGGACGGACAGCTCCCGGATGGGCATCGTAAATCTCTGCAAACGACGGGTTAAAAACACAATCATAGGCAGGATTGTCTGGATGGGCCTTCAGCCTCAGAACGTAGCTGAGCATGAGGCGGATGCGGCGGAGCCTGAGAGAAGGCTCCCCTGCCTCTGCATACAGACTAGGAACTGGAGATGTCCTGAAGGCTCCCAGACATATGCGCAGACCTTGATGGTGAATTGTGTTCAGACGCTGTAGAACAGACTTGGAAGCCGAGCCATAGACCACAGAGCCGTAATCCAGTTTGGACCGAACAAGGGCCCGGTACAGTCGAAGTAAGACAATGCGGTCTGCACCCCAGTCAGTACGACCAACGACACGAAGAATGTCGAGGGCCTTCCGACAAGAGGTTCTAAGGTAGTTAACATGGTTGCAGAAGGTCAATCTTTTGTCAAAGACGACCCCCAAAAACTTTGCCTCTTCGGCCACCTTAATTGGCACTCCAGCAATGCTCAGGCTAGGTTCTGGAACAAATTTTGTCTGGTTAGTAAAATGCACACAGACTGTCTTGGAGGGCGAGAACATGAATCCACCGAGAGACACCCACCCCTGGATGCGATCAATGCACAGCTGCAAGCGCCTCTCAAGGGACGCAAGTTCTCGACCCCGTGCACACAAAGCAAAGTCGTCCACAAACAAAGAGCATTCAGAATCATCCTTGACGGCCTTTACAATGTTATTTATTTTAATGCTAAATAAAACAGGAGATAGAATACTGCCCTGCGGGACACCCATCTCCTGTTCAAAGGAGTCGGAGAGGGTGGAGCCCACACGGACATGGAACGACCTGTTGGACAAAAAATTGTGAAGAAAAACGGGCAGATGCCCTTTAAAACCCATGTCCGACAAATCAGACATTATACCATGCTTCCAGGTAGTGTCATATGCCTTTTCAAGATCAAAGAAAATTGCATAGACATGCTGCTTGTTGACAAAAGCATCTCAGATAAAAGACTCAAAGCGAACTAGATGGTCAGTTGTACTACGGAAGCGCCGGAAACCGCACTGGAGGTCTGTGATGAGACCCTGTGACTCAAGATGCCACACCAGTCGGGCGTTGACCAAGCGTTCCATAGTTTTACATAAACATGATGTCAAAGCTATTGGCCGGTAGTTGCCCGGGTGGGAAGGATCCTTACCCGGCATGGGAATTGGCACAACTACAGCCTGGCGCCAAGATGGCGGAAAAAAACCGGTTATCCAGATATGGTTAAAGGCCTTGAGAAGTACAAGGAGTGAATCCTCAGGCAGATGTGTTAGGAGCTGATAGTGGATGGTATCTAGTCCAGCAGCAGAGTCAGTACATTTCTGCATGGCTTGCTGCAATTCTGAAAACGTAAAAGGGGCATTAAAGTCTTCCGAGTTATCCGATATAAAATCACAAGTACAAGATTCTCTCTTCTCCTTCTCTCTCTGGAAGAAAGGTGAATAATGTTCTGTTGAAGAATTATGGGCAATGGTGGAGGTAAGGAAATTGGCCACAGCCTTTTTATCTGTGACCAAATGGCACCATCTCTAAGATGGCTGACAGAAGCCGAGCCACCCCTGCCCCTAATTCTTGGAACAGCCTTCCAGACTTTTTGGGATGGAGTCCTAGAAGATAAAGATGAGACGAAGCGTCTCCAGGAAGCACGGCGTTCGCGTTGAAAAATGTAACGGCCTTTCGCCCGCTGTCTTTTAAATGTTAAAATATTTGCTTGCGACGGATTACGAAAAGCACGTCGCTGAGCAGATTTGCGCATTGTTTGGGCCTTGCGGCACTCTTCATTGAACCATGGTACTCTCGGCTTCCGAGGGAGTGATGTGGAAGTTCTAGGGATGGTTTCACCTGCTACGTCCAACAAAATAGAAGTAAAACAAGAAACAGGTTCTTCAGCTGACATGACCACCTCCTCTGTAAGACGAGACTGACAGAGGGAGGCGAACAGAGGCCAGTTAGCTTTCTTGAAATTCCAGCGCCCCACCGGCGAATCCTCCTCACAGCTGACCGATGACAGGACTACTGGGAAGCGGTCACTACCACACAGGTCGTCGTGAACCTTCCAGTCAAAGTCCAGCATGAGAGAAAAATCACACACAGTGAGGTCTAGAACAGAACTAGATCCGGAACCTGAGTTAGAGTATGTAGGTGAGCCATCGTTAAAGACACATAGGTTAAGTTGAGAAAAAACATCTTCTAACATCTGACCTCTGCCATCATAGTGGTCACTACCCCAAAGGTGAGCGTGACCGTTAAAATCCCCCATAAGAATAAAGGGAGGGGGCAGTTGATCTACTAAGTTAAAAATATCATTGCTACAGACCCGCAGTGATGGTGGCATATAAATACTGCATATGGTTATGGTGTTCTTTAAGGTAACCCGAGCTGCGACAGCCTGAAGACAGGTGTCGATACTAACGGGGCTACATAAAATTTGGCTACTAATGAGAAGAGCCGCTCCACCCGAGCGCCTCTCCGAATCAGAGCCTTTATGTATAACATTAAAACCATTAAAGGACACAGGGTCAGAAGTCTTCAGGTAAGTCTCCTGAAGATACAGAGGGGTTATAGAACTTGACTAAAAGACGCAATTCCTCAAAGTTAGCTTGAAAACCACGACAATTCCACTGAGGCAAAGAGTCCATGATTAAGTCTTATCTGGGGGTAAGGAGTTTTTCCCCCTTTTTCCTTTACCTTGGAAGGAGTTGAAGAAACAGAGGGGGGCCGGCTCCCGGGCCTCCTCTGGTTCTTCGAAGAGGAAGGGGGTGGAGCTGCCGCAGCATCAGCAACGACAACTTCCACTCCCTCCATCCGCTCCTCCAGTGCAGCATATTTGTTTTTGAAGGGGGACATCAGTGTTCCCCTTCTGGGCCCGTGCGCACAGCGGTCCCATAGATTTCTTAGACTTCTGGTCCTGGGCAGCGTTCCTGCCGATAGAGTTAGCGGCCTTAGAAGGCTGACCAGAGCCAGAAGCCTTTGGAGTTGACTGACTAACAGGTTTGGGTGGGGGCTGAGGCTTAGGGGCAACAGAAGGCGACACAACCGGACCGGCAGTGTCCGCCTTCTGCGTTCCCTGGCTCCTTGTCACCACCGGAGGAGGGTTACTCTCCAGGGGCGAGATGAGCCGAGGCTCCGCCCCCAACCAAGAAGTTGGGGTCTGACATGAAAAGTATTTGGTGGGGCGCTTGCCTGCCACCGCTGCACTAAAAGTATACACAGAGGTGTTAGAGGTTGGGGCAGCCGCAGCTGCACCAGGGCCTTCAACCAGTTTTTTGGCATCCAGAAAGGACAACCCCTTCTCCACACGCACCTGCTGAATCTTGCACTCGGATATCCAACGAGGGCATTTCTTATCCGAAGCCATATGCGCCCCCTGGCAATTCACACACAGGGGGGTGGCTGTGCAGGACTCAGCAGAGTGTCCGGGCCTAGTGCAACGGGCGCATGAAGCCTCTGCCTGACGGCATGTCTTCTGCCCATGGCCATACTTTTGGCACTTAAAGTACCGGAGGGGAAGAGGGACGTACGTTTTCACTCTCAGGGAGTAGTAACCTCCCCAGATGGTAGTAGGAGGGGTGGGGGTGCCAAACGTCAGGATGATGGTAGGGAGACGGATCTCCCCACCACCTCGCTTGAAAGCGAAGCGCCTGACGTAAGTCACCCCCTGAGACTTAAGGTTCCTTACAAGTTCATCTTCTGACAGTTCTGCCAAAGCTTGATCTTTGATTACGCCTCTTGACGAATTCATAGTTTTGTGGGGTGTGACTTCCACAGGAGTGTCTCCGATGGAAGAGAGCCCCAGTAGCCCGCTGGGGTGTGCCCGAGTACGGCACTCCACCAGCAAGTCACCAGACCTGAGGCGCTGGGGGTCAGGCCTGCCAACACGGCTCCTGAGGGTCTCCCCCACCAGAAAAGGATGCAGCATAGTAACTGGTTTCTCCTTCACCTTGCTATGGACAATGAGGAAGCGAGGCCATACGGCCGACGCCTGAGGCGTCGCTTCCTCACAGTCTGAATCACTGTCATGTTCAATGTCGGTGGCTATGTGCCGTTTCTGTGCTAGTTTTTTTTTTTTTTGTTTTATCCATATATTATTAGTAGAGATATTCATCCCCCGGGGGTCCCCGCCCGCCACCGAGCCCAACAAGGGAAAGTGCAACTGTCGGCGGGTCTCCAGCCGACGCACAATGGAGACTGCCCGAAAGATATACTCAAGGGGGTAAGCCCGATTGAACCGTTTGAGCCACCGCCTTCTATCACACCGTTGAATGCAGAGGAATACTGGCGTAAAGCACCTAATCAGCAGCAGAGACTATAGCATGGTGCTCCGTATAGCAACCCGCATGTCAACAGTGGGATAGGGCTCAACGTGACAAGAGCCGATTGACTAGGCCGGTACGACTAGCCTCCCCGTTTAGGCAGAAGTCAAGGCCAAAGTGGAGTGTTTCAGCCACCAGGATCCTCTTCTCCCCCGACACGGGTCTCCAAGCACGGCAAACACTTGGGATCCAAAGGACCAAAAGCTCACGAGTATTTTTAAGGACCAATCCAACATGGTACGACCTGGGTTAGCACAGCTCCTTAAAAACCGGACCAGTGAAAAAGACTGAACAACATATCTGCTGACATCAAGTCCTAATCCTGGACAAAGATGGCATCCGTCTGCTAGCCCACTCAGTCAGGGACTGAGAGGACTATCCACCCACGCCACGTGGAGGCCGGTGCCGGGTAGGCGTACCTTTTCAGTGAGATTCTTTATCGTTCGTGCATGATAGCGGATTTGGTTTTGTTATGATACGCTAATTTTAGTCCGGAAGCCTCTAGAAAAGTCGCACGGAGAAGAGCGGTCGATTTTTGTTTTGCGTAGATTAGTTGAGAATGAACCAGAACGTTCGAATCAGGGTCGCGCTCTCTAGTGACCTCGTACATGTGACGTCAAAAGAGTAAGGAACATAGTGTAACACAGTAGCAAAGTTGCTAGTCATAGTTGTTTACTGTGCGCGTGAAATTAGCAGCCGTTCTTTGCGTGTTGTGAAAAGTCGTAAACGGTTTGCCATATTTTTGTGTGATATCATTACATACTGGGATTTGGGGATGAAATGAGCAGTCGAATTTTGTAGACCATTATAGTTATTCGAGAAAGTTCTTCTTTTATTAATATTTATGAGTTTCAGTAACGTGTTTCGTTCTGATTGGTTGCGTTGTGTAAATTCATTAGATTATTCTAGAAAGTTTTCATACTATAAAAACTTTGTGCTATGAAGCACGGGGGTACATTGTCACGTATTGTCAGTTGTAGGGACACACAGTTTATACAGTGGCCCGTATAGGGTCTACATTGTGAGAGATGCAGCGCAACAGTGGTGTACGTTGTATGAGAAACTTTGTGTCGCCAGTGTGGACATTTGCGGAAGAGACATTGTATCAGTGTTGGTGCATTTGGGAATGCATTGTGTAGAGATCACATCGCTGAATTAAAATATTGTTGGAACTGTTACTCCAGTATTGTCTACATCCTTAAGCCACGTGTGACGGGTTGCAGCAGAATGAAGTTTATTTAAAAGAACCTTACATGGTGTGTTTATCATACTACGACTACGACCTCACCACGTAACACAGACAGACAAAAGAGACAGAAATACTGACAGACAAACCGACGAAAATGAACTCTGAAAATGGAGCTGATTATTTTATTATGCAGACGAATTTTATTTTGTGCCCAACTCTATTCAACAAATAATGTAAAAAATCTGACATTCACACTCAGTGTTTCAGTGACTTATGCGTATGATTTACACACTCATACCTATCTTTATGAACAGACAGAACGGTATGACACGCGAACATTTTCAATTTATACCATGAAAGTATCGTATTTTTAGCCGATTAAACAATACAAAACGTTGAATAGTGGTGTCAGAACAGCACATTTGGGAACTGTACACCGAAGACTTTATTTTTGTACAGGTGGGACATAGCCCATTACAGTTCAAAAGTTTGTGCATTTAGGAGCTTAGGTATTCTGGCACCACCTATAAACTATCATGGTTTGGCGCTAAGCTATTCTGGAACCACCATTGAATATGGTCGATACTTCTAGGTGCCAAGCTATTCTGGCAGCACTGTTGAACATTATCACTAGGCGCCAAGCTATGTTGCTATCACCCTTGAACTATCATGGTTAGCGCTAAGCTATTCTGATACCACTCTTGAACATGGTCGTGATCACTCTAAATGCCATGCTATTTTGGCACAGCCCTTGAAATATCATGGTAGGCGGTAAGCATTCTGGCACTACTCATCACATATTATGTGGTCGTGATCACTCTAGGTGCTAAACTATTATGGCACTACCCTTGAACCATCATGGTCGATCTATCTTCTGTACATGTCAAGCCTCGATGCGTTACACTTATGATGAGATCCGGCCCGTCATTATGTGTGAACTGAATGCAAACGTGAACTGTTTCTGCCGCTAGTCGGCCAGAAACGCTGGCGCCGGAACTCTCAAGATGGCGACCGCTGAGCACGCGACGCCGCACGCTACGAGGCTCGAATCGCCACTCCCTTTGTATATGCTCTTTGGCCTGCACACGCCAAAAGAAGCCTTATCTGCGCAGGTTGCACTTTCATTGTCTTCGTATGTACAAAAGGCATTCCACTTTACTGTACTGTAGGACAAAAAAAAAAAAAAGACCCCCCCCAAAAAAAACAAAAAAATGATAAGATGTAAGAAATAACCCGGTTTGGTTCCACGTCTGTCAGCCTTTTCTTTGCAGAAAAACATCACCCATCTGCAAGAGGTATAGAGCCTCATGAGCGCGCGCAGTTGCGGGAGCTCACGAGGATCTATGCCTCCTGCCGAACTATTCTGTATCCATGTTGCTTTGAAGGCTGGGGAGAATATTTGACGTTGAATTTTCAATGATTTCCAGAGCCGGCAAAGTCTGCGTCATCTGGCAATAATTATAGGGGGTACAAGTGTGTTTATTAAATACGAGAGACTGACTCACTGAGACTTCACATCCTGTCAGTGTGTGTGTGTGTGTAGCATATGAACAGCAGAAGCGGAGACATGGCATCCAAGGCGACATGGCTGAGTGTACTCCTTGTCCTGGGCTGTGTTCAAAATGGGTTGCATTTTCGTAAGTATCCTTGACCTTCCAGCCCTAATTGTGAGACGTTGCTCGACTGTGATAATCATGCGGTAGTGCCAGATTAGCCTAATGCTTTTCACATCCCACAAGAAATATAGTGGTGTGTACACGGTGTGTGTATGTGTGTGTGTGTATGTGTGTGTGTGTGTGTGTGTGTGTGTGTGTGTGTGTGTGTGTGTGTGTGTGTGTGTGTGTGTGCAAAAAAAGCCCTAAAGGGGTGACTGTCTTTATCAATGTGTGTGTGTAAAATTCTAGGTGCCCACGTCAGACACCCATTTTTTTCTGAGGGTTGTTTCTGCATTGTCTGGCGGTAAGAATTTTTTTTTAATCAGTTTTTCCCATTTAGGGGTTTTTACATGCACTTGTGGGTTTAAAAGACACTCTGCTAGTGTGTTTGAATTTGTCCCAGCAGTGTGTGTGTGTGTGTGTGTGTGTGCAAAAAACCGGTAAAATGGGCGTGTGTGTGTGACATCACCCTTCTCATCTATAAGTTAATACCTGATTGGTTGACTGCAACGGTGAGCCGAAATAAAACGGAGAGATACGAAAGGTAGGGGAAAGAGGGTGGGGGGGGGGGGGAGGGGGTGGAGGTGGTATTGTATTTGTGTGAGGGAGTAAATTGTTTATGTTGCTGCAAAATGAGGTTTGTTATTTGAGGGTGTGGTTGTTTTGTAAAAAAAAAAAATGTTGAGTTGTGTTGTGCTTCCGTGTGATGTGGTGGGAGGTCATGTCTAGTGGCAAATGTATCTGTGCGCCAGTGACAATGTATTTGTATGCGAGCAACTTGCTATGAAGTGAAGTGATCGTATGAGTGCGCAGTGTGAGGTAGGACGTGCACTTCGGGGGACGCTGCTGTTGTCTTGTGTCCTGCCCGACCTCAGTTTTGGTTAAAACTGTTGCTTTGTTTGCAGGTTTGTCAGTGTCATGAATGCTTTGGTTTTGGCTGCATCTCCTCTTGGATTGTATGCACAAATTGATTGAATGCAAATGATGTCACACGGTCAGCGTCGTTACGTGCGTCGTCTGCTGCAGTCGGTCGTTTAGTGCAGTAAAAAGAGTGCAGGCTTGGATGGGCCATTTTCGGATGTAATGCTAGGTGAGAGGAAAAAACCTAATGTTGCCAAAAGGTGTAATAGTAAAAGTATATTTGTGTGAATGCTGTCCGTTTGAGGGAAGGACTGGAAAGTCGAGTGTTGAGCGAAGAAGACAATGGGGAAAATATCCAGCACTATACGTTGGAATAGATGCATAGGCATGAATAGGCAGATGAATAGGCAGTGGGGAGATGTTCACATCTGCACGGGACATAGACGACCCCGCCCTCCACGAATTCCCTGCTGCCTTGCAGGTTAGGTTTTGGATAACCAAAGGCTAGGGTGCTGACACGGTACCTGATTAGGTGTATGAACTTCCTTGATGAAGTCACCACTCAGGGCGAAAGTGTCCCATGAGGGTCTCATCGGCCACGTGTCCAGGACCAAGGCGAGCCACAAGTTATGTGGAGTTTCGGTTGTGGTTAACAGCCTGGAGAGGGATGGGCTCCGCCAGGTTTTTTTGCCCAAGACACACCACATGCAATGACAACCTTACCTCAATCCATACCGGATCGGTCGTCGCCCGGAACAAGTACCGCGCCTTCTGTCTTGCACCATCACCATCAAAACTCTGTGCCAGAAACAACATCAGCATTGGCACTTGGAACGTCAGAGCATTAAGAACGCCTGGAAAGGTAGAGGAACTGACACAATATGAAATGAACAGATACCATTGGACCATCCTAGGACTTTGCGAAGTACGATGGAAGAACCTTGGGGAAACATCAATCCAGGAAAACCACAAACTGTACTACAGTGGCAGAGAAGACAAACACGAACAGGGTGTCGGATTTCTCGTCCACAAAGACATCGTGAACACCGTCATGAGTTGTCGGTCAGTCTCCAGTAGGCTTATCACCATACGCTTGAGGGCAACCCCATTTAATATCACCATTGTACAAGTTTATGCCCCAACAACAGACTATGGCGATGAGGAAATAGAAGACTTCTATGACCAACTGCAAGAAGTTCTGGACCAGACCCCCAAGAAAGACATTCTTGTGGTGCAGAGAGACTGGAATGCCAAAATAGGAGAGGATGCTGCTAGGAACTGGAAAGGCACATGCGGACGCTACTGCAATGCAGAGACCAACGACAGAGGCTTAAGGCTCCTGGAATTTGCCAGTTCAAATGATCTAAAGCTGATGAACACGTTTGGCCCGCACAAAGCATCCAGAAGGTGGACATGGCACAGCCCGAACGGAGAGCACCATAACCAAATTGACTACATCATAGTGAAGAGACGCTTCCAAACCAGTGTGAACATTGCCAAGACAAAAAGCTTTCCAGGAGCAGACATTGGAAGCGACCATGACTTAGTGATGATGACCTTCCGACTCCGCCTAAAGAAGGTCAACAAGCAGGGTCCCACCAGAATCAAGTTTGACCTCGAAAAGCTGAAAGACCCAGAGGTAGCGGAAGCCTTTCAGGCAAAGATAGGAGGAAAATTCGCACCACTGCTACTTCTAGGTGCAGAAGACACAGACGTGGACACACTGATTGACACATTTAACACTGTTGTAACCCAAACAGCCAGTGAGATCATTGGCAAACACCGTCAAGCAAAGAAAACTTGGGTTACAGCTGACATCTTTGTTCTATGTGACAAGCGCCGACCATTAAAGAAAAATAAATCAGAGGTAGAAGGAGCTAAACAATACATGGAAATTAACCAGGATATTAAGAAAAGCATGAAAAAGGCAAAGAATAAGTGGATTGAAGATCAGTGTAAACAGGTAGAAGAAAATCTAAACAAAAATAATAGCAAAAAAGCATACCAGCTGGTGAAAGACCTGACCAGTGTAAAACAAGGACGCTCCTCGATCATTCAAGATAGTGAAGGGAACTGTCTTACGGAAGACCAAGACATACTGAAGAGATGGTCAGAGTACTGCTCAGATTTGTACAACCACCGAGCTGCAGGGGACTCAGGCATACTTGTCAACCCACCCGTGGCCAACAATGGCAACTATCCCATCTTTCGAGAAGAGGTATAGGCTGCAGTGAAGTCGCTGAAAAAAGGGAAGGCAGCAGGAGCAGACAACATCCATGCAGAGCTAGTCCAAGAAGGGGGAGAAGACACGATAAGCGCCTTACTAACAATCTGCAATAAGATCTGGCAGTCAGGGGATTGGCCCACACCATGGACCCAATCACTAATAATAACTCTCCCCAAAAAAAGGCAACTTACATCAATGCCAGAACTATCGCACGATCAGTCTTATATCCCACCCAAGCAAAGTCATGTTAAAGATCCTACTGAACAGGCTGAAGCCACAGGCAGAGGAAATCATAGCTGAAGAACAGGCAGGCTTCAGACCAGGGCGCAGCACAACTGAACAGATCTTCAACCTGAGATACCTCCAGCACGAGCAGGACCTCTATCATGTCTTTGTGGATTTTAAGAAAGCGTTTGACAGGGTGTGGCATGTAGCCCTTTGGTCCACCATGAAGCTATACAACATCAATGCCAACCTTTACAACAAGGCCACTAGCGCAGTCTGCTTCAATGGCAAAATAGGAAACTGGTTTAGGACTACAGTTGGAGTCAGACAAGGCTGCTTGCTCTCACCTACTCTTTTCAACATCTTCCTGGAAGGATTCATGACGGACGCTCTGAAAGATCATGGAGGAACTGTCAGTATTGGAGACAGAACAATCACGAACTTGCGCTTTGCGGACGACATTGATGGCCTTGCAGGAACAGAGAAGGAGCTAGCTCAGCTGGTGGAAAAGCTGGATAGTACAGCCATTGCATATGGGATGGAAATCAGTGCAGAGAAGACCAAACTGATGACCAATAACGCCAGTGGCATTGGCACTGAAATCATGGTGGGAGGCCATAAACTGGAAACAGATAAGAAATTCAAATTCTTAGGAGCCATTGTGACAGATGAGGGATCAAAACCAGAAATACTGTCCAGGATTGCGCAGACAACAAAGGCACTGACAAGATTGAAGACCATATGGAAGGACAGAAACATAACACTCTGCTCCAAGATCAGACTATGCGCTCCTTAGTCATCTCAGTGTTCTTGTATGCCTGCGAGTCATGGACCCTCACAGCAGACCTTGAAAGGAGGATACAAGCCACTGAAATGAGATGTTTTCGAAGGCTGCTTGGCATCTCATACAGAGATCACATCACAAACGAGGAAGTGGGAAGCAGAATCAGGCAAGCCATCGGGCCCTATGAAGACTTATTAGCCATTGTGAGAAAACGCAAACTGAAGTGGTATGGGCATGTCACGCGTTCAGCAAGGCTTGCCAAAACAATCCTGCAAGGCACTGTGCAAGGAGGACGAAGGAGAGGAAGACAGAGGAAAAGATGGGAGGACAATATCCCAGAGTGGACAGGACTGAAGCTGGGCGATACGCTGAGAATGGCAGAGAACAGAGAGGAATGGAGGGAACTGGTTGTCAAGTCATCAGTGGTGCCCCAACGGTCGGCAAGACTACGGGAGATAGATAGATAGATAGATAGATAGATAGATAGATAGATAGATAGATAGATAGATAGATAGATAGATAGATAGATAGATAGATAGATAGATAGATAGATAGATAGATAGATAGATAGATAGATAGATAGATAGATAGATAGATAGATAGACAGACAGACAGACAGACAGACAGACAGACAGACAGACAGACAGACAGTTAGATAGATAGATAGATAGATAGATAGATAGATAGATAGATAGATAGATAGATAGATAGATAGATAGATAGATAGATAGATAGATAGATAGATAGATAGATAGATAGATAGATAGATAGATAGATAGATAGATAGATAGATAGATAGATAGATAGATAGATAGATAGATAGATAGATAGATAGATAGATAGATAGATAGATAGATAGATAGATAGATAGATAGATAGATAGATAGATAGATAGATAGATAGATAGATAGATAGATAGATAGATAGATAGATAGATAGATAGATAGATAGATAGATAGATAGATAGATAGATAGATAGATAGATAGATAGATAGATAGATAGATAGATAGATAGATAGATAGATAGATAGATAGATAGACAGACAGACAGACAGACAGACAGACAGATAGTTAGATAGATAGATAGATAGATAGTTAGATAGATAGATAGATAGATAGATAGATAGATAGATAGATAGATAGATAGATAGATAGATAGATAGATAGATAGATAGATAGATAGATAGATGCATAACAGTTACGACACGCTTGTAATTAAAACACTTTTAACATTAACAAAAGTTGAGTTAAAAGAGGTTTTAAAACAGTTTTAATAAAAACTTTGCCCGACACGCTTCTAAAAACAACAGTTTCTTAGTTTTAAACCTTGTACCGCGCCATAAACGCCGCAATTGCTTCTCAGTCTTAGCTGTCCCTTAGTGTGGAATGTGGGACTTGGCCAACTGGATCCATCTAATGCACTCCAAATGTGTATTTTTGAGTGGTTCGACGTGCAACTCGGTGCGCGCCTCTGAAATGACCTACTGATTCCACTGATAATGAAAATCTTTCATTCATAACAGAGCATTCAGCAGCTCTATAAACCAAAAGTGATGACCCCCCCCCCCACACTCTCCCATCCCTCCCCAACCCCCCTCACAACCCCACCCAAACAATCATAATAATAAAATCAACCAGAGGTATGTTTAGTGAGGTATTTTGTTCACTGTGTATTGTGTCATTGTGCTTGACAATTTTAATGCAGGAACAAAAAAGAAAAGAAAAAAGGAATACACATTAAGTTGAAAAAAGAATGACAACAATCAAAATAAATATGGAAAAGAAGCATCAAATATTCCGTGAACTTTACCTTATTACAGACGCCTAATTTTATTAAAATACTCCATGCTAAAATGAATGATTTGAAGAGGACACCCATTTTCACTGTAATGCCAGTTTCTGTGTGAGAGGCACCCACTTTATTGATAGAAAACCATTTTTTTCTCCATCCAGTGGCTCTGTTTCTAGAAAATGTCTATTTTATTTTAAGTTGTAGAGCTTAGTTATAAGGTGAGTTCTAAACCTTCTCATCAACTCCACAGCCCTAGAATAAATAGAAATATGGGAACCCATTTTTTCACATAAAATGGTAGATAACCCACTCTGAGGCTTTTGTCTCCATGTGTGTGTGTGTGTGTGTGTGTGTGTGTGTGTGTGTGTGTGTGTGTGTGTGTGTGTGTGTTTGTGTGTGTGTGTGTGTGTGTGTGTGCTCTTTTGTTTTCAGTAAGTCGTTTTGGCTGGCGTTTAAAGACTGATTCTTTCCATTTTACAGTGCTCTATCTATCTATCTATCTATATCCCGTAGTCTTGCCGACCGTTTGGGCACCACTGATGACTTGACAACCAGCTCCCTTCATTCCTCTCTGTTCTCTGCCATTCTCAGCGTATCGCCCAGCTTCAGTCCTGTCCACTCTGAGATATTGTCCTCCCATCTTTTCCTCTGTCTTCCTCTTCTTCGTCCTCCTTGCACAGTGCCTTGCAGGATTGTTTTGGCAAGCCCTGCTGAACGCGTGACATGCCCATACCACTTCAGTTTGCGTTTTCTCACAATGGCTAATACGTCTTCATAGGGCCCGATGGCTTGCCTGATTCTGCTTCCTACTTCCTCGTTTGTGATGTGATCTCTGTATGAAATGCCAAGCAGCCTTCGAAAACATCTCATTTCAGTGGCTTGTATCCTCCTTTAAAGGTCTGCTGTGAGGGTCCATGACTCGCAGGCATACAAGAACACTGAGATGACTAAGGAGCGCATCAGTCTGATCTTGGAGCAGAGTGTGATGTTTCTGTCCTTCCATATGGTCTTTAATCTTGTCAGTGCTGTTGTTGTCTGCGCAATCCTGGACAGTATTTCTGGTTTTGATCCCTCATCTGTCACAATGGCTGCTAAGTATTTCAATTTCTTAACTGTTTCCAGTTTTTCCCCTCCCACCAGTGCTCAGTGGTTTACAACACTCCTTGGAATCATGTTTCGAGGCCATTTGTTACCACGAGTCTCTTGACCACTGTGCCGACGGTGCGTGGCGCTGTAAAAATGACGAGGTTGGTACACACATACACACACACACACACACACACACACACACACACACACACACACACACACACACACACACACACACACACACAGACACACACAGACACACACACACACACACACACACACACACACACACACACACACACACACACACAGGGCTTGGCTCGAAAAGTACTTTCTCAAGCAAGGTTTGCGTTGCTAGACGTCAGGTAATTTTTATCTTGTTACTTCATCGTCAAAGTTTGACGTGTGCCTGCCAGTGCCGCCAGGTTCATGCTATGGACACGCTCCACCACGGCCTATTTCAAAGTCTATCGTATTTTCAATACAGTAAACAAAGAAAAACAAGATGTGGATTTCATCCCAAAGTCTACCGTATTGTGAACTCACGTGCGCTTTTCTTTTAGGAACATTCAGAGTTGTTCCTATATGTATATTAAAGATTATCCTTCCGATCCATTTCCCTCGACTCTAACCCACCTCTGATCCACACACACTGACAAACACCCGCCATTTGTACGCTCTGTTGGCTGGTGTAGCGACAGCAAAGAGTATCCCAAACAACAAAATGACATCACTTTAAGCTTCATGTCATGTCATTGTTAGTCCCACGACGCCCTGTGCACAGTGACGAAATGGATGTCACAGCCGTGTTCGGAAGGCACGCAAGGGTGTCTTCCGCACAGCCTCTTCCAGGGCTGACTAGTGGGAGCGAAACGTGGTTCCAAAACTTGCAAAAGTAAATTAATTGTTATTCAAAAAGTCGAAGAGGTACAATGCTGGCTAACGAACTCATTCAATAGCTTCCTTTAATGTAGCTGTATGCACAGTATCTAGTAAGAGTAAGACAAAAAAAGACTCAAATGCTGATCAACCGGTTTTATGAAAGGGCCATTTTCTCAGTCGCCAGGTGTCCTCTAATTTAACTAAGTTTAAAAAAAAATTCATCGAGATAATTCTTTTACGGACACTATCATAAAATTTCAAGCATGTCCGTACGCAACCGCGAGCTCTAGTTGCTGTCACACACACACACACACACACACACACACACACACACACACACACACACACACACACACACACACACACACACACACACACACACACACACACACACACACACACACACACACACACACACACAAGGATGGACAAACTACTTTTAAAAAGTAGTCCGCTACACTACAGTTACATTTGTAAAAAATAGTAGTTCGCTACTTTACAATTACATTTTGAAGAAATGTAGTTCGCTACTTTTACGCTACTTTAAAAAAAGTAGCTAACTACTTTTCAAACTACTTTTTAAAAAAACTGTAATCACAACTGGGACTGATAAGTATTTTGAAGTTCAAGTAAATAATCAAGTTTAAAGTCAAAAATAGCCTTTTCTTAAATATACAATATCTTTAGTATTATTTCAAATTATTATAATCATAGCTATCAATACTTAGGCCTACCTATTTTTTAATCATTATGATTATATTTATTATTATTATCATTATTTTTCTTTTGATTTTCCCCACTTTGTTTTGTTCATAAATTTGTAACATACCTAGGCGTAGCAAATATCATTTTTATTCCCACTTACCCCCTTCCAAGACCATCTATATTCAACTTGGTCTAAACGTTTTATCACAATGTCAGAACGTCAGTGTTCAAAAAGACTAAGCTAAGTAAAATAAATAAATGAAAAAAAAATGAAGTATGCCAGGCATTGCCAACATCATGCATTTATTCTAGGCTTTTCTGTAATATAAATTAATTCCGAAGCTTTGTGTTCTGTTCGGTATCAAAAAGTACAGTGATCGAAGGGCATGAGAGATGATTTACCTGTTGTGTTCCCAGCCATTCTAATACTAGTAATAGATGGCAATAGATCGGCATTCATTCGGACAACTCCCCTACTAAATTTAAAACCGATTTATATGGGGAAAGCCGCCATTATGTTTTATAGGCTATATATCCTGTTCAGCACTCTAAACAAGAAAATGGAATTCTTTCCGTAAATGAAAATAAATTAATATAGCGTTTGTCATCCCATGTGAATGCCGATAGAATAAAACCGGACGCATTTCGCAATGTAAGAATATCAAAATAGGAAAACTCAAAAAGTCAACAAACCTTGAGATGAAGCCTAGCATGTTCTTAATTAAACGAACTTTAGTTCGCTAACTCTGACGAACTAGAGTTCACGATCTCGGACGAACCAGGTTGGTTCTTAATTGGATGATCTAAAGATACGGCGAATCTAGTTCGAAGTAGTTCACGAACCTCGGCAAACCATAGTTCGCTGTCGGAAAAGGTTCGCACAATGTGTTGAGCAAAGCAAGGCGAACCTTTTCTCTGATTGGTCAAAATTTTTACCCTCTTCTGCGTTGGAGATAAGAAGACAGTCACTGATACAAACTTATGCCCAACGGCGATATTTCACTCGTGCGAAGAACAAGACCTATTTTTATTGATTTGTGGGAGGCGCGGCGCTGTTTGTGGGGTCGCTACTGCAAGAAGTACAAAAACAAACATCGTTCAAATCGCGAAGCGGCAGCCATTTTGAACACCTTCGCAGACAGTAAGTACGCAGAATCAAGCACTTCAGTTAAGAAAGAGAACCATGGCAAACCTGGTTTGCTGAAGTTCGCCTAGGTTCGTTCAACCTCAATAATTAAGAAACAAACCAAAAGATTGCCGATCTTCTCCGATCTAGGTTTGCCGATCAAAAGTTCGTCCAATTAAGAACAGCTCTAAGATTGGATGCTGTCGTCTTCTGCTCGCTGAATACTCTTTGCATCCGTACTTGCATTTGAATATAAATGCATTGTCCTTTTCTTTGAGATGAAAAAATTCTAGATACGGTTCAAACAAAGTGGGAAGTTTCTCCATCTTCTGCGGTCAAAAATTTGTGCGTTCTGTGCTTGATTTGAACAACAAAGACTGAGATGACTGGCGCGCGCTTTTGAAAGTCACGTGGCTTGCTATTGCTATCAGCCAATCACAATCATGCATCCGTTCGCTGAGCGAGTGATCAATCTCGCGCGAAACAGCAATTTCGCCACTCGCTTCGCCTTGGCTGAAAGGGATGGGCAAGTCACATGGCAATGAAAGTAGCGTAGCGAAAGATACATTTTCGCTACTTCGCTACTGACAAATTAGTAGTTCGCTGCTTTACAACTACTTTTTAAAAATATGTAGTTTGGATCGTTACAAACTACTCCAAATAGTAGCGAAACTACAAAATGTAGTCGCTACTCTCGCTACTTGCCCATCCTTGCGCACACACACACACACACACACACACACACACACACACTCTCACACACTCACACACACACACACACACACACACACACACACACACACACACACACACACACACCACACGCGCGCGGCTCTTGACACCAAAAAAAGACGTTTGCCTAACTGGACGTGACGTCATTTTTATCTTGTTGCTTCCTTGCCACAATCTGGGCCCAGCCCGAGCAAAATGTTATGTGCCTGCTCTGGAACGCGCTCCGACCAGTCCCATTTCAAAGTCTTCAGTATTTTCAATGCGGTAGACGAAAGGATACTCGTGTTGCTGTAGGGTGCAGACCTTGAAAGATGCCGCAAACTTTACCTGTAGTGTACTAACATTGCACTAAAACTGTTCACTACATGATAATACATGCGTGAGTCAAACAAATTTGCACACTTCGGATTTATATATTAGTATATAGTTTGATTGTAAATATCATAGATATCATTTCCTTTGTTTCGTTGCTGACCGGACAGAGTGTTGCGTGGAGACAAATAATACGTTCGTTGGAATTGTTATTTATCAGATGCGATGTCATTTTATTACTGACAGCAGCTGTTGGCTGTGAACCTGAACATGCTAACTGATCCGGCTCTAAATGACCGCGCTTACCGGTAGCTGCATTCACAAGAGAGTTAATTAATCCATGCTGTTTTGCAGTACTGTGAGATTGTCGAAAATCGTCTCCGTAACGACCTCTCCCTCTCTGCGATGATCACACCCTACCTCAAACTGACTTGCAGAGACATGTCGGTAAGTTTGCTCTTTCTTTAATTGACCACTAACTTGATCAAAATTTAGGAAACAGTGGCTCAGATTATCTTGCAGGTGAACGTGCTGTGTTTTTGTAATGTATTTTAAAACAAGACGTTTACGTTAACTCATTCGCGGCCAGATGCATCTGGATGCGCGGCATAAGCCGCACATCCGAATGCGGCTGTCCGCGAATGAGTTACCCCTTTGCTTTCGGTAGCACCTCTTGTAAAGGTGATTCCTGTAGGATGTGTCAGTGTTTCTTAGAGGGGCTCGATCAAGGTATATTTTAGCAGATTTAAATAGGTCATGTTCAATTTCCAGGGGCGAAACCATTATTGTGAGGACTAAAGGACCATTGCAGTAAATTAGGACCAACGTTGTTGGTAATATTTTCGTTTTAAAGTTGTCTTCAAATCATCTGGTTTCAAACGTTATTTGAAAAACAAACAAACAAACAAACACACAAACAAACAAACAAACAAACACGAGGCAAGCTTTGCTCAAACGGACTCAATGAATCGCAGCATGCATGCATAACACGATTTCTTTTGCGATTTAACAAGCACGAATCTCCAAGAAATTGCATTCCCTTTTCACGATGGAAAGAGACGATGAAGAAAGAAAGCACTGCTTTCATTACCTCTTTCGCTGGTCGAAAACTCTAACAACGAGGTGGGAGTGACAGTGATAGGGGGAGGGGGGGGGGGCGGGAGGAGGAGGAGTGGGGTTGACAGATGCTGTTTTTGATGCTGGTGCACGGCTCTTACAGTATTCCCCAACTGGCCGGAAAATAAAAAGACCGGGGGTGGGCGGGGGCAAGGGGGAGGGAGTGGAGGGGGGGGGAGGTAAACTTTTACGAATCACGAAAACTTTATTTGGGCTTTCATGTTTCGCCGACTAGCACCATAAGGCATCCAACAGTATACAACAATGACGTCATATTCAACCTGTTCCCATAGAAACTCACGTGATCCGTCACCACCATATGCCTAAAATGCCTTATCGTTGATTGAGGCCTTAACGGCAAACAACAGCCAGACACAAGAGGCACAGCTGCTCATGACTGACACCCCCATTTCCAGGGTTTATGAGGATGTGCGCTTCTTGCTCTTGCTTTATTTGTGTCAGGCACACAGGTTACACCAGCAGTGAATATCTGGTGATTTAAAGGGCTGGCTGGCTTAACTGGGCGAGACAAAACCGAACCTCGTCTCGGCGAGACACCCGAGACAGTCTCGGCGAGACACCCGAACCACCCTTTGCCCTTAATTATGTTCGGCGAACCCTCCAAGACAAGATCGGCGAGACCCCGAGACGTGTCTCTGGCCGGCCTTTTGTCTTGCCGATCACGCACAGCAAACCTGCCCGAGACACTCTGAAAAAGTGAACGCTCTTTTCTGCCGGAGGAAAGATTTTCAATCAACACGCAGACTCCCAACGCTTCCTGGTGTCTTATCGAGGCTAAGCCCCGCTGAGCAGGAAATGACCTTGGACCTGACAGGCGCAAGCGCCGATCAACTTCCGTCTCGGCTGGTTTGGCGCGGCTAAAAGTTCGCCGTGACCGCCCGATCTTCTGTCTCGTCTCGGCTGGTCTCGGCTTGTCTCGGGGAGACCCAATTCGGAAAGAAACCGCATTTTGACCGAACGACGAACCTCGGTTCGCCGAGACATCGTTTCGCTCAATTAAGGCAGCCCTTAAGAAACGCCACTAGTAGCCGCTAACCATTACCCCAGATGGGTTCTGCGATTACTGCACGCTTTGGAAATAGAGCATTCGGATTCAGTGTGGCTTAACGACAAATGGTCAACTACGCCAGAAGAAACATCTTAACCAGCGAGGAAAGTGGCCTGGTACATTTTCACAACAGCGCAGAATTTCAGCTTTCTTTTTCTCTGCAGTTTGGATCACATGGATGCTGCACTGATATTTGTACAAGATTAGGTCCAAATATCGTAATATTCAGCACGATTCATGCACGGTTACAAATTAAGGGTACATATCACTATTCGAAATCCAAAAGAATTCAGTTCTAATTAATTTGACATCACGGTACCATTTGTGTTTTTGTACATCGCGAGTTTTGTATTTAAAAAAAAAAGTCATACATATAGTTATGTTGTGTCAAACTAATTATTTTTTTAATTTAATTTTATTTATTTATTTATTTATTTATTTTTGTTGTTGGGGGAGGGGCGTATAAATAAAACCTTGTGCAAACTTATTTTCATTCTCACCTGCTTGTTCTGATGATCGCGTTTTGGCAAAAACGATTAACTAGGAAGAAACGTTCAGCATTAAGTAGAATGTTCAATGTATGGTTTGTTAAAGACAAAGTCCGACTGCCTGACCAACCAACATAAGAACGACGCGTCATGTGACCCCGGCAAGCACGATCACTCCTGCCACTGGTGCTGTGACACTGCCGACTGTGTTCACGCTCTTGCTCGGCGCTACAACTCTAGTTCTCCCTCCACTCCTACTGGTACGTATTTGCTAATAGACGTTGTTCGGTAATCAGAAGTACGTCAAAATTACACGTGCTTGGACGAAACAGAGGATTAAAAGAACGGAGAAACATGCGATATCTAAAACAATGGATTAAAAGCCAGGACAAACGTGCATGTTTGTTCGGGCTTGTAATTCACTGTTTTTGTCGCTCAAAACACATGCAGTTTTGACCTACTTCTGATTTCATGACATCGTGTATTCAGAGCGGAAAAATCCCACAGGCCGACGCCGGCCTTAGCCCGGCATACACGCACGGCAATACACGGGCTAGATTCAGGCCAAATGTTGACGCGGGTCAGGGTCAGGCCGAGGCCGACGTCGGCCCCGGGACATTCTGCTGAGCAGATAATATCGTAGATAATACATAGACGTATGTGATGTGCATGCATTATTCAATCAGATCGTCTGTTGTTAGGCAGACTTTGCATGGTTTTCATATTGATCATGGCAGGTAAAATCTAGTTGCCAAAGATATATTGTACACAAGACTGTGTCCACATTGACCACCAATGCCATTGATAAGCTGACTACTTTAGTGTTCCTTCACTTGCTCTCAAAGCGACAACAGCTGGTTGACAAAACGTCATCTACAGCGAAACCAACGACGATCACAGGTACAGCCGTGACGTTCACTCAAGGTTTTAGAGAGAACTAAAGAACAACTTATCTAACAAAAGTTATACTGTTTACAAGAACTATGGTGATACTCACGGTTTCAAAACTTAAGCAGAATAGAAATGTACATGATAATATTTCTAGGGGGCACAGAGAGAGAGAGAGAGAGAGAGAGAGAGAGAGAGAGAGAGAGAGAGAGAGAGAGAGAGAGAGAGAGAGAGAGAGAGAGAGAGAGAGAGAGAGAGAGAGTCCTTTTACAGAAAAAAATAAAGAAATAACGCCCACTTAAGTTGATTTTTGTCTCACGTGCGATAGCAAAACTGAATCTATGTAATGGTCCATCCGTCGTCTGTCCGGCGTCCGTGGTGACCTTTAACGTTGACATTTCCTGGACACTATTCAAGCCTCAGACTTCAAACTTGGCCCAAGTGTACTTTGTGGCAAAACATGTCTAAACATACCAATTTCAGTGACATGAAAGGTCAAGGTCACAGGGGTCCAAAACGAGGTAGAAAATAGCCATATTTTGACACAAATTGTTTCTCCTCAATACTATTTTCAACTTGAAATCCAAACAGGTACAGAAATACCTGATGGTAAGACCTTTCTATGCTTACTAATTTGGATGACCCCTCGGAAGTTCAAGGGTCACAAGGTCGGCAAATGTGTGAAAATGCAATTGTAGTCTTCATCAAACGTTTTGCCAACGTTTAAGTCATATTTGCCATAAAGGAAGCTGATGATAAGATCTTTCTATGCATACTAATTTGGTGGTCCCCTCGCAAAGGTCAAGGGTCATGGAGGGGGTGGTGGTCCAAACATAGGTAAAAAACAAACAAACATATTTTGACAAAAACTGTGTTTGTTTTTTTTCTTTTCTAAAATACTATTTTCAACTTCAAACCCAGATTTGGCATAAATCGAGAAACCTGATGATAAGATATTTGGATGACCCTTCGGAAAGGTCAATGGCCCCAGGAGGTCGACATGTGTGTAAAACATGCCAGTTTGTGATAGAATTGTAGTTTTTATCAAAGTGTTTGTAAACACTTTCAATCAATTTTGGCGTAAAAGGTAGTTGATGATAACACCTTTCTATGCATGCTAATTTAGTCGACCCCTCACAAAGGGTAGGGGTCACGGACGGTTAACAAATGTGAGAAAAATGCATAGTTAGACAAATTGGATTTCGCTGGTACAAAAGCCAACCCCTTATTTGTGTTTAGACACTTGGACGCTTGCTCATTTCAGTGGAAAGGTCAAGGTCACAAAGGTCACACTTATTACATGGACTGGTCATACACGTGAGCCATAAGGGCTTTGTCTTTCTTGTTATTTATGTTCGTCTCTAAACGATTTGATTGTCGCGACAGTAATGTCCACAACAGATGAGTCGACCTCGGCCTCTCCGCCAGTATCCACAACGCCAGCTGTTCAAGGTATTATATACAGGATCAACTGCTGACTATACAGGTCAGCTTCAGTATTACGCACTCCTGTATATAGAGCTTAACCGATTCATGGAGTTGTTTGATAGAAAATAATACACGAGTGAATTTCATTTTTGCTGTAGCAAACGAGCCTACGGCGAGTATTCTAAGGGGGAAAAAAATCCACTTGCAATTTATTTTCTGGTAAATAACGAGATCATATCATGTGAGCTAATTCTTACACGACCATTTCAAATTTCAGCAGGGAATACCATGAATACAGTAAGAGGGGACATACGTGCAGATAGTAACGCTGACACCGAGAGGGGTGTAACGAAGGGTTTTTTTCGTGTACTGAATTAAATTGTTACGTGTATAAACGTTTACTCTAATAGAATGAGTGTGTGCGTGGGTTTTCTGACAATCAGTATAAAGGGTGTTCTATTTCTGTTTACTAGACTTTCATCCACCACCACACACGCTTACAAACAAGGACAAAGGCCATACAGTTATCTCTCTCTGCCCTCTGTTTCACTATTTCTCATACACTCATATATACATTAAATCACACAATTCACATCATACAAACAAGTATTTCATACAAATAATCAAGAAGTGGCGTATAGGCTATTCATAACTTCAGCGCTCACACATTCACTCGCTACCTTAGAGGTCGTTGTCTCTCTCTCGAGACGTCACTCGACTCTACTCTTTACACTAGTTTCGACACAGTCAAAGATATCACATCGACGACTTGACGGAGATTTCCCGAACGGAATGGTACTAGTCGATGACAGTACTCAGATTAGAATATTCCTAGGCGTGAAATTATCAACGGCGCTAGGCGACATAGGCTACACTGAAGGAACACTGCATGTGGTCCTGTAGCTCAAATCTGTAGGCTTACTTCGTCACCGTTGCTGCACGTCTGCACCAGTGATGGTAGACGAAGGAGAGATGAAGGCGTTGATGTCCGTATCCGGTCACGTAGACGATACTTTTAGGACAGCTTCATCAGCCACATACCAGGGGTTTCCGCTCCGTACCGGCCCGCTGTACACAACATTTATACACTCGTAAATTTTCGCTCTTATACTTAAAGAGTCTGAATGTGTCTTCGACACATTATTATACTTCAGAGCGCTCTAGATCATTTCCTTTGTAAAATGTCTTCTCTATGCCACCATACTACTACAGTCACTATTGTCACAATTCTTATGACAATTCCTATAGCCACCTTAACACTGTACACACATTTTGCGTACCTACACACAATGGATTATGAGCCAAATATTACAATCACAGCTCACCTTCAATTTATAACATTACTGCACATTCATTCATCATTAGGTATACCTGATTACATACTGAATTACATTCCTATTTGCGTCCCACATTTTCACATATAAATGAATACAACATAACATCCTAGTTATAAACTATATCACATACAACAATTACATGACCAAACAAGTATTGACACGAGTCATCGCACTTCCTTCCAACATGGGCTCTTCCTAAAAAAAACAATACTTTCCCTTTTCGTATGAATAGCGTTACAGGTCATTATAAATACCAATAATAAAAGGAATAAATACCTGTATTCTATATACAGCTATAGAATTCTCTAGCCAGAATTCTTTCTCAGAGCACCAACGAACACGTCCGCTCGACTCGGCTGATATGACATCTCTGGCTAGCAATAGTTCCCGATACAACCCTGTCACTCCCACACGTGATACGTGAACATCGCTCACCTCTACATTATCGCACGTGAACATTGCTTATCTCTACATTACCGCACGCGAACATTCGGTCCAACTGCTAATGACGTCATACCGTCGTCCGACCGAAGCATGCACCAAAGGCGCTCGTTACACTACTCCCCTCGCAACGAAAAAAAGAACCGATCGAGGGTCTTTTTTACAAGTTCGGATGATAATGTCAAAATACAGCAACGACCACCAAACCTTGACCTATGGAACCGATTGATCACGATCAGCGCGTGACAACAGATCCGCGAACACATTCTTTGTACCTGGAAGTGGTTCAAGATTAAATCTAAACCCTTCTAAGGACAAGGACCAACGCATGATGCGAGAATTCTTAAAGCGACTTGTATGCAAGTACGTCAGCGGTCTGTGGTCAGTCTGGAGAATGAAATCAACCCCCCAAAGAAATTTGGAAAACTTCGAAATGGCCCAAACAATAGCTAAACATTCCCTCTCGATCGTACTGTATCGGGTCTCTCTGTCGAGCAACTTTCTGCTCGCAAATGACACGGGGTGAAGAGTTCCCTCCAACTCCTGAAGTAGCACAGCACCCAAGCCAGTAGAACTAGCATTTGTGCGTAAGGTTGGTCAAGCCTAAGCAACTGAAGAACAGGCGCAGAAGAGAAAATGTGTCCGATCCGAACCAACGCTTCCTCACAAGCAGGTGTCCACGCAATCGTGCGTGCTTTTGTCTCCTTTGTGAGATCAGTAATGGGAGCCGTGATGGTTGCGAATGCCGGGACATAGCGTCTATAGAAGCTCAATAGCCCCAACAACGAACGGACTTGCTTTCTCGTCGTTGGGGTCGGGATAGCCAAAATCTTCTCGATTTTTTTCTTTTCTGGACGCAGCATCCCCTCGCCCACCACATGTCCAAGAAACTCAAGACTTCTGTAACCAGACGAGATCTTAACTGGACTTGCAGTCAAGTTGTAGTAGAGCAGCTTGGTTAGACCATCTCTAACGTGCACCAGATGATCTTGAAAAGTAGGACTATGGATCAAAATATCATCGAAGAAATTCATCGAGTAGGCCTCAGGAAGTTCAAGCATTCTCATCATACGAGCAAACACCGCGGGGGCAGAAACCAAACCAAAAGGCATCCTGATCCATTGATATAAACCAATGTGCGTTGCGAACGCCGTCTTGTGACGATCCACAGGGTTGACAATATGCCAGTAACCTTTAGAAAGACCAATACGTGTGAAAAACGTACTGTTCGCCAGCCTTGTGAACAACTCGTCCACATTTGGAATGGTTTGATTGATTGATTGTACATTGCTTAACGTCCAGACAGCAACAAGGCTTTCTCAGGACGTGCCTGCACTGCTTGTGAAAAAAAAAAACTAAACAGAACATTGAATGTATGTCGCCAGCCGGTCAAATACGTTAAATAAACCTAACACATGGGCCCTAAATAAAGCGAAGACCATTTAGCAACACACATCCAATATCAAGAGCTACAGGCAGTGCAGACAGTAGGGAGAGTTTTAAAAAGGCAAATACAGGTGAATGGACCAAGGGTAGACAGAAACACATGCCCCAGAATAGAGAGGAAAACTCGCCCTGTGGGGCTGACCAGGGTGACCCTGGGAACTAAAAAGTACCTAACCCCACCCCAAGACATTTGGAATGGGTTCAGCATCGAAAACAGTAATCTTGTTGAGAGCTCTATAGTCAATGCAAAACCGACAAGCACCATCCTTTTTCTGAACCAGGACAACGGGTGATAAATATGCAGATTTTGATTTCTCAATCACACCTAGGTCAAGCATGGTTTGAATCTCTCTTACAACTATCTGCTTAGAAGAAAAAGGTAGATCATAAGCCCGTCGACGAACTGGTACAGTCGTAAGGGTGACGTCAAGGAAAAGATTTCCGTTGAACGCACCGGGTCTCGATGTCAACACCGTAGGAAAATCTGCAAATACTGCATACAGTGACTGACCATCCGAATCGGAGAGAACAGTGTTAAAATCGATATTGGAAATGTCTTTGTCATTGACAGACGACAACATGAGAGGAATAGTGGGAAGACCGACTTCATCATCATCTTGGACAACACCAATAGCCACTGATGGGACAGTATGCCAATCTGAAACGTCTACATGAGGAACATCACACCGAGGCTCCACAACCTCGACATCTGGAAGCAAAAAAGGAGACCTTTCAACAGATGGAGACAAAGGCCCAACGAGATCAATAGCGACCCTCTCGAACGGAGTCGAGATAAGAGGCATAGTCTCCAAAGGAACAGGGGGAACTTTCCCTTTCGGAATTGTTTTCTGGCAAATGTCACAAGTGTGAACATAAGTACTCACATCAGCAGAAACACCAGGCCAAAAGAATTGGGATAGAATCCTAGTCAGAGTTCTACGAACTCCACAATGACCAGCCAAAAGTTGATCATGCGCAGCAATCATGACTGAAGTACGAAGTTTTTCTGGAACAACAACCTGATGCAAAATATCCTTGGATTTCTGATACCTCCTGTACAAAATATCATGTTTAAAATAGAAAGTATAAGTAGCAGAACCAACAACCTTTTCTTCACCTGAGGCAGCTAACTTAAAACAACCTTGCAAAGTAGCATCACCTTTCTGCAACTGAATGAGTTCAGCACGAGTGACCTTCAAATCATCGCACACAGCGACAAGGTCTGTGCGGGAGACCTTGCTTCCTAGCCTGAGCACGAGTAGTGACAGCAGCAACAGGGACCCCATCAGCAGCAGCAGCAACTTGTGTATCTTGGGTCTGCTGGACAATCAAACCTGGAATATTTCCTACAATCAAGTCAGCAACTGGATCCTCAAGAACACAACAAACCAACTCTCCAGCAAAATATGGACAAGAAACAACAACTTTAGCCTGCTGGTAAATGGTGATCTCTCCACCAAAAGTTTTACAACGGACAGTACCTGGTACATACTGTTCATCAGAAACCAAACGTTTTCGAACACCACAAATCGTAGCACCCGTGTCTCGCAGAACTGAGCAAGCAGTAGAATTTACCGAACCAACTTCTAAATGCAAGCAACCAGCTGACTGATCAAAAATAGAGCAAACAACTTCAGAGTCTATCGGGACAACTGCACAACCTGAGCTTATTCTTATCATCTGAATGTGTGTTTTTTTTCACAACAAAGGAACAAGTTTTTCTAGTATGACCACCAATGTTGCAAACAGAGCAAGGGTTTGGACTGTTTCGAAGAGGACATTGCCTGGGACCATGACCTTTACCACCACAAAGAGGGCAATTATCAAAAGTGGTGTAAAATGAACCACCTCCACGTCCAGGTCTCAAAGATCCTCGAGTTTGATCAACACGACCTTCGACCTTTTGGTTCGAAACCAAGGGTGTTTGGTCAGTCTTTCGAAAACCACGATTTCTCAAATAGCCGCGACCTCGATAGTTTGAGTAACCACCGCGAGAATCTGCAGAGCCAGCAACAGCTTGTGACCCTTCAGCTACATCAACTGATCCTACTAAACCGAAAACTGTAGCAGCCGATCTGCGTGCCAAGTTCTTTCCGGGACGAGCAAGACGATAACTTTCAGCAGTTTTAACCATATCTAATGTGACAAGTCCACGCTCGCGAATGAAAGCAGCAAGATCATGTGACACACATTCTAGAAACTGCTCACCTAACACAAGATTCATAATTCCCTGCATGTCTCTAGTAACACCGGACAAAGCTATCCATCGATCAAACAATCTGTTCAGCTCAATACCAAACGTTTGGAAAGGTTCGTTCGAGTCCGGTCGGACTTCACAGAACTTTTTGCGAAAACCTTCTGCAGTACATTGGAACTTCTTAAGCAAATTGTCCTTCAATGTTGGATAATCAACAGGACCATGAGCAGCAAGACTGTGGTATAAGTTCAATGCGTTACCTTCTAACAAAGCTGAAAGAAATGTAACCCATTTGTCACTATCCCAGCCAAGGGCTGTAGCATGAGTCTCAAAACGAAAACGGTATGAATCTATATCATCTTGTCTTTCTTTGAAAAGAGGCAACTTGGGGTAAACAGGTCTAGCACCAAAAGAATTACTATTTCTACCTCTCTTTCCAGGACCAGCATCTTGTTCCTCAAGTCCATGTTCAAAACGTAACTCAAGTTTCTTTTGTTTTGTTTTCTCCATTTCTAATGCTAACTGAACATCTGCTTGTTTTTTTTAGCTAGCTCAACTTGTTTATTTGCTAATGCTAACTCAACTTCCAATTTTTTTCTGTCTTGTTTCTTCTTCCAATTTTTTTTTTCATCCCTCAATCTTTGTCTCTCAATACGATCAAAACAATCCTGTACATATTTTCCACGTTCCTTATCAGGGATACCCAAAGTTGTAGCTTGAGCAATAAAAGATTGGAACAACTTATCATAATCAGACATGGCTAAGTGCAATGTAGATCAACAAACAAGAAATTTTTTTTACTATAAAAGTATTAAAATGTTCAAATAGAAAATCAATAAAGTACTAAAGTATCAACAATAAAATGACAAAATGCAATCAATCACAACACTACAAATTGTTCTATAAACCTTATGAAACAATTAAGTTACTTAATAATAATAATAATACCGTTATTATATAGGCGCTTTTTCTCAATTTTTGGGGAAATCGACTCAAAGCGCCGCGCCTGAAACCCAACACACACACTCACGAAACGGACACGGATTACGCCATTTAAGACAAACACAATACAAGCACAGTACAAGACAAACGAAGGGCCAGTCAGCTACTGAAGTTAGAGATTTTTTGATCGCTTGTATTTGAAATTTTGTAAAGTGGCCTGAAACTGGTACCAAAGTGTGGGGGGTGGAAGAACCGGAGTACCCGGAGAAAGAACCCCCGACGGTCCGCCCGAATTAACGGTGACACTTACCAGAGGAGAAAAGTCCAACGCCGGAACCCGGTATCGAACCGCGCACCTTTGGCATTGGTGGCAAATAAATTACCAGGATAATGTACAGTCTAAGTTACAATGAAAACAGTAAAGTCTTAAAATTATACAAAGCAAATTATGTATTGTATTATCTCAATATATCTGTAAGTAATGAAGTAGTGACAAATTTTATACCAAATATAACACACTAACTCAATATATTCACAACATATGCTGAAGAACGTCAACTGAAGTTGATAGAAGCACAAGGAATATACAGTGAAAAATTAAATTATTAAGTTAATAGCTTTAATAAAAATAAAATAATATTACCATGTATAATCCTGATAATGGATCTATTTACCAGTTTATATCAATATCAATAGAAAGAAAACTAAAAATTATGTGAAACACCTCAAAATAAATCTAACAAATTATTAATGTCTTATCAAACAGAATGAACCAAAGGAAACAATCTGTCAACTAAACCAAATTAAAAAAAACAACAATGTAACAAAAATAACCACATACATAAAGACAAAAAAAATTAGAATATCAAAATCAGTACAAATCAATCAACGAATGAACAAAATAAATTAAATCAAATGGGCTGAAATTCCAACACTATAACCTACTTGAAATAAGGGCAAAGAGAACATACACCCAAACACACGCATGAAAGGACAGGACCCTACAAGAGCAAAGAACTGGCAAAACAAATACACTCCCACTAATAGAAGAATAGAGCTGAAAAAGAGAATAGCAACCCACAGACAGAAAAAAAGAGCTAAATCCTTAGTGCCCAGAAACTGTACACAGGCACAGCCGTGACACTGGAGACGGCATATATCACAAAACACATCCCAGTCATGCACAATATAACAAAATTTCAAAAGAATAAGCCCACTAGTCTACCTATATATACCTATAATAACTAGTGGTGCCCTCACTAAATATAAATATGTATGATTTAATGCTAACACAGAAAAAGTCTAGGGTCACCAAATGTAACGAAGGGTTTTTTTCGTGTACTGAATTAAATTGTTACGTGTATAAACGTTTACTCTAATAGAATGAGTGTGTGCGTGGGTTTTCTGACAATCAGTATAAAGGTGGGTGTTCTATCTCTGTTTACTAGACTTTCATCCACCGCCACACACGCTTACAAACAAGGACAAAGGCCACACAGTTATCTCTCTCTGCCCTCTGTTTCACTATTTCTCATACACTCATATCATATACATTAAATCACACAATTCACATCATACAAACAAGTATTTCATACAAATAATCAAGAAGTGGCGTATAGGCTATTCATAACTTCAGCGCTCACACATTCACTCGCTACCGTAGAAGTCGTTGTCTCTGGCTCTCGAGACGTCACTCGACTCTACTCTTTACACTAGTGTCGACACAGTCAAAGATATCACATCGACGACTTGACGGAGATTTCCCGAACGGAATGGTACTAGTCGATGACAGTACTCACAGATTAGAATATTCCTAGGCGTGAAATTATCAACGGCGCTAGGCGACATAGGCTACACTGAAGGAACACTGCATGTGGTCCTGTAGCTCAAATCTGCAGGCTTACTTCGTCACCGTTGCTGCACGTCTGCACCAGTGATGGTAGACGAAGGAGAGACGAAGGAGAGATGAAGGCGTTGATGATGTCCGTATCCGGTCACGTAGACGATACTTTTAGGACAGCTTCATCAGCCACATACCAGGGGTTTCCGCTCCGTACCGGCCCGCTGTACACAACATTTATACACTCGTAAATTTTCGCTCTTATACTTAAAGAGTCTGAATGTGTCTTCGACACATTATTATACTTCAGAGCGCTCTAGATCATTTCCTTTGTAAAATGTCTTCCCTATGCCACCATACTACTACAGTCACTATTGTCACAATTCTTATGACAATTCCTATAGCCACCTTAACACTGTACACACATTTTGCGTACCTACACACAATGGATTATGAGCCAAATATTACAATCACAGCTCACCTTCAATTTATAACATTACTGCACATTCATTCATCATTAGGTATACCTGATTACATACTGAATTACATTCCTATTTGCGTCCCACATTTTCACATATAAATGAATACAACATAACATCCTAGTTATAAACTATATCACATACAACAATTACATGACCAAACAAGTATTGACACGAGTCATCGCACTTCCTTCCAACATGGGCTCTTCCTAAAAAAAACAATACTTTCCCTTTTCGTATGAATAGCGTTACAGGTCATTATAAATACCAATAATAAAAGGAATAAATACCTGTATTCTATATACAGCTATAGAATTCTCTAGCCAGAATTCTTTCTCAGAGCACCAACGAACACGTCCGCTCGACTCGGCTGATATGACATCTCTGGCTAGCAATAGTTCCCGATACAACCCTGTCACTCCCACACGTGATACGTGAACATCGCTCACCTCTACATTATCGCACGTGAACATTGCTTATCTCTACATTACCGCACGCGAACATTCGGTCCAACTGCTAATGACGTCATACCGTCGTCCGACCGAAACATGCACCAAAGGCGCTCGTTACAAGGGGTCAGTTTCATTATATTTTAGGCGAAAACTACCAAACGTAAATCTAACCAGTAATGATCTGCACAGCGATAATCCACTCAGGCATGAATCTTGTTAGTTAGTTATTTGGGTTTAACGCCCAGCAGGCGAATAGGGCCATCTGACGGCGTAGGCGTGAATCTACCTAGAATATATTTGTGCCGCCACTATTTGGGTAAATCCCGTTAGCATTTAGGATCACGAGCACTACGTGTCGATAGACCTAATGCCTTTCGAAATACGTGTCAATAGCACTACGGTTCGATAGCACTACGGCTCGACAGCACTACGGCCGTTAGAATGTCGCAATAGCACTACGTTTCGGTAGAACTACGCCCCTTGATCATTTGCACTATGTTGCAGTGACACAACGTGTCAATAGGCCTACACCTGGCGCTCTTAACCGCGGTACGGGAATTCCTTATATAGTCTGCTAAGTCGGTCCCCACCCCTGTGCCCGTCAGTGCCTTCACCGTCTCCCTCCGCAGCCTACAATGCGGTTTTTGCGATGTATTATACAGACTAGAGAGTGCCCCTCCGACTGTTCCCCACTGCACTCCCTCAAATCTCCCTCATCAGTCTCGGTGCGACTTTGCCAGAATCTTCCGGACTAATCTTAGCATATCATAACAAAGCCAATTTCGCTCTGTGCGCGAACGATAGAGAATCTTACTGAAAAGGTACGTGATTCGTAAACTTACTGAAAAGGTACGGGATTCGTAACCAAGATAGCTCAAATAAATATCGGATCGTTACCTACGGATAATACATGCATGCTCTCACGGAACAATACAACCACAATCGTAACATTACCCCCCTCCCCCCCTTTTTTTAAAAATGAAATTTCACAAAACATTCTTCTCATATCTCAAAAATACGGCTGTGGCTGTATTACCATACACAGAACCCTACACAAATACAATTTCACATCCAAATCAAATCAAATCAACTACTTTAAAATAATCGTCTCAGTTCCTCACTATCCTGAGCGACGACATGTCCCTTTAAACTCTCATGGACACCGAAATGTTTCTTCACACTGTTATAGACACAGAAATGTTCATTTAAACTGCTCTGCGCAGGTAATCCGCTCCAAAGTTCTGCGAACCCTTGATAGAATGTAATTTAACGTCAAACAGGTTCTCGTCGTCTATTCTTTCGTCATCAGCAAGACGCACTGATGCCGCCAGTTGTGTTTTGTCTTGACGACCTCTCTCAATATACTTCTTCAGCAGATTAGCATGGTAAGTCTTCACCTTGTTGTTGACCTTGACGCTGTAGTCGTTGATGCCAACCACCGTATCGACAACGTATGGTCCCTTCCACTGCATCAGGAGTTTGTTGTTGTCCGTAGGAAGAAGAACCAATACCTGGTCACCTGGCTGGAATCATCGAGGTTTCGCCTTACGATCATAGTAATGCTTCCCCTTGTTCTGCGCCTTCCCCAGTTCTTCTCGAGCCATCCTGAGGGTATCTTCCAGCTTCTCTCTCAAGTCGAAGACATACAGGTAGCTGATCTTCACTTCAGGCGCGTCGATATCCTTGATCAACAGCTCCTTCAGGGTGTGCATGGGCCCCCTTATAGTCCTACCGTACAGTAATTCAAAAGGGGAAAACCCTGTCGAATCCTGTGGAACTTCACGGTATGCGAAGAACAAGGCATTGATATATCTATGCCACAGTCTTGGCTGTTCAGCACACAGTTTCTTCAGCACAGCCTTCAATGTTCCATTAAACTTTTCAACCAGCCCATTACACATGGGGTGATAATGGGTGGTAGTAAGGTGTCGGATGCTCAATAGCCGGTTGACTTCCCCCATACAGTCGGAGACGAACTGAGTTCCCAGGTCACTCAGGATTTCCTCAGGAATCCCCAAACGGCTGAACATGTCGACGAGCGCCTCTGCCACTGTTAGAGTGTCGATCTTCTTCAATGGCATGGCCTCAGGATAACGTGTAGCGTAGTCCACCAGGGTCAAAATGTAGCGATGATCATTTTCACTTGGAGGAGATATTGGCCCCACCAGGTCCACAGCCACCCGCTTGAAAGGCATATCGATCAATGTCATTTTCTCTAGAGGAACCTTGGGCACATTTCCCTTGGAGATTGTCTTCTGGCATAAGTCGCACGACCTGCAGAGTCGGGTGACGTCGCCTCCCATATCAGGCCAGTAGAAGACGGCTCGGATCCTATCGAGGGTCTTGTTGATTCCCAAGTGTCCTCCCAATATGGAATCGTGGGCCAATTTCATCACCTGTATCCTCAAAGGTTCAGGAACTAATACTTGACGCACAGGTTTATCTCCATTTCTGTTTAATATCTGGTACAGGATATTTTACCTGGTCTCGAAGGTAATCTCATTTCCCTTTCGCGTTATGGGCTCGGTCTGAACTCGGAACTTGACAAGCGTGGGGTCGGCTCTCTGTAGCTCCACCAGCCTTTCCCTATTCACCACAGCTGCTTCCGTGCTTGTCCGCCACTTTTAGAGGGATGGTCTGGTGACTCTTCTTTGCTTGACTTCTTGTGGTAACAGCACATGTTTCAGGTCTCCATTCTGGATCTGGATCGTCTGCGTTTCTGGCACCATCAATGTTTCCGATGATAAGATCGTAGACAGGGGTCTTCATGCATAGCACCTTCACCTCTCCTCTCAGGTACGGGGTGTCGTCGCTGACATTGGCGAGGGGGATAATCATCACAGTTCCGTCGGCCAAAATGAGGGTGGTCCACTCCTGTAGCTTCAGGTCTTTAGTTACTAGGTCCTCTCTCACGATGATGCAACTACAACCGGTGTCTCTCAGCACTCTCACTGGTGTGTTTCCGACGAATCCTGACGCCACCAGCATCTTCGGCACTTCATTCTCAGGCAGCGCGATGTTTGAGACTGGTAAAATGTAGCCCCATCTCCTACTGGGATGCGTCCATTCTTTAAGAAAAGATTCAATCAGCTCGGTGTCACTCGCGTTTCTCCAGACTCAAAGTCACTGGATGACGTCACATCATTGGCTAATACAGCAGCGGCTCTGTGTTGAGACGTGGTACTGCTTCTGCCTGCTATCCCGCGATCTTGGTTGGATCTTCTGATGTTGTTGCCTCAGGGAACATCTTTAGAAGGACACCGTATTGCCTTGTGACCTTTCTTTCTGCAGAGAAAACATGTCAGGTTCTCCACCAGCTTCTGCCCTAGGGGACCTTGGTGGGGTTGTCTACTTTTTAGTTCCTAGGGTCACCGTGTCTAACCCCTGCAAGGTGGGTTCTACTCTTTTGGGGGTTTGTATTTCTGTCTTTCTGGTCCATTCATCTGTATTTTTCTTTTGAAATTCTCCCTCCTGTCTGCGCTTCTTGCAGTTCTTTTCATCATTTAGCGCAGGCACGTCCTGAGAAGGCCTTTGTCGCTTGCGGGACGTAAAGCAATCTATACTCACTATACTCACTTCTCCACCAGCTTGTATTTCGGGGTGTCTCTGACATTGTGGATTTACTGGGCCCGAACTTCATGTTGTGGGCGTCAAAGTATTTTTGAGCAAAGTCGGCCAGGGCCTTTAGGGACTGGTCTTTTTGCTCCCTGAGGTGGGCGGCCAGGTCTTTAGAACATGCGTTGAGGACTTGTTCTTTGATGATGAGGTCACACAGGTCCTGGTACTCTTTGTTTAAACCAGCCAGCTCTATCCATTTCTCCAGGCAGCTCCTAATTCTCTCAATGAATAGGCCGGGTGTTTCTCCTTCTTCAGGCTTGCAGTTCCGAAATCGTCGCCTGTAACCCTCTTCAGTGAAGTCGTACTGTTTTAGCAGGGCGGCTCTCAACTGCATATAATCTTCGGCTTCTTCTCTTGGCAAGCGGGTGTAAAATTCAAGCGCTTTGCCAGTTAGAAGTGCACTCAGCTTGATAGCCCAAATCTCTTGTCTCTTGTTATTGCTGCTTGCGAAGCGGTCGAATCGCTCCAGAAGCGTCCATCTTATCTGAATTTTCAACAAAAGGTAGAAGTTTTGCGCACGGGCTGTTTGATCTCTACTGGCTAAGGTTGTTGCTTCAGTACCTCTCTTGCTCTGTGCCTCTATCTCCATCTGCTTCAGATCAATTGCATGTTGTCGCTGCCTCTCCACCTCTTCTCGCTCCTCTTCTCGTTGTTTCTCTGCCTCTCTTCGCTGTTTCTCTGCTTCTTCTCGTTGAATTTCGAGTTTCCTGATTTCACACTCTTTAGCTCTTTCTTCTCTCTCTAATCTCTCCTTTTCTTCTCTCTCTCTCTCGTCTCTTTTCTTCTTTTTCCTCTCTCTCCAGTCTTTCCTTTTCTTTTCTCTCTCGTTTCTTTTCTTCTTTCTCCTCTCTCTCCTTTACGAACTCGAGGAGTTGAGCTCCTTCGAGTCCACATTCCTTTCCAATTTTCAGGAATGTCTCCATTTCTGATGTCGCCATCTCTGCATTTCACTGCTGGCTGTTTTCTCCGGCTATCCTTTCCACTGAGCCAACTGAAGAAGTCTCGTCGGAGGTGCCAAAATGTTACGTGTTGAGTCGTAGTAGCAGTATGATATCACACCAGATGCACGCTCATAATGTTCTTTTTAAAAAAACTTCATTCAGCTGCAACCCGTCACATGTGGCTTAAGGTTGTAGACAATACTGGAGTAACAGTTTCAACAATATTTTATTTCAGCGATGCGATCTCCACACAATGCATTCCCAAATGCACCAACGTCTCCAATGTCTCCTCTGCAAAATGTCAACACTGGTGACACACTGCGTTTCTTACACAACGTACACCACCGCTACGCTGCGTCTCTCACAATGTACACCCTATATGGGCCACGTACCTACGGTAAAATGTGTGTCCCTACAACTGACAATGCATGACAATGTACACACGTGCTTCCTAGCACCATCTTTTATAGTAAAACAACTTTCCAGAAAAATCCAACGAATTTACACAACGCAAACAACCAGAACGGAACACGTAACTGAAACTCATAAATATTAATAAAAAAGAACTTTCTAGAATAAACTATAATTGCTTACAAAAATTCGATTGCTAACTTCAGCCCCAAATCCCAGTGTGTAATGACGTCACACAAAAGTATGGCAGACCGTTCACGACCTTGCCTACACTTTCTGGAAGCTTCATGATCTATCATAACATACGGACCGGCTGCTAAATTCACGCGCACAGAAAACAACTATGACTAAAAATATTAGAGCGGCTTTATTACTATGTTGCAAAATGTTACCGACGCTTTGACGTCACATGTAAGGTCACTAGACAGAGTGCGACTTCGAACGTTCTAATCTATTCTCAGTGGATCTACTCATTAGAAAAATCGACCGCTCTTCTCCGTGCGACTTGCTAGAAACTTCCGGACTAATCTTAGCATATCATGACAAAGCCAATTTCGCCCTCTGCGCGAACGATAGAGAATCTTACTGAAAAGGTACGTAATTCGTAACCAAGATAGCTCAAATAAATATCGGATCGTTACCTACGATTAATACATGCATGCTCTCACGGAACAACACAACCACAATCGTAACAAAGGGCTGATGGTCCGTTTGGAGAACACATGGCACACCCAGAAGATACTGTTCGAACCGCTCTACTCCCCAGATGATGGCTATGCACTCCTTCTCGATGGTCGAGTAGTTTCTCTCAGCTCTGGTCAACTTTTTGCTGGCGTTAAGACTGCACCTACTCCTTCGATGGAGGCGTCTGTTCTCAGGAAGAAAGTTTTCAACGGGTCAGGGAGGTGTAGAACCGGCTTCTCGGTTAGGATGTCTCGAACTGCCTGGAATGTTCGCTCTTGGGCCTCCTTCCACTTCACTACGTTAGGTTGTCCTTTCCTCAGCAAATCAGTCAGGGGTGCTGTGACTGCCGCAAAGTTTGGAATGAACTCCCGGTAGTAGTTCGCCAAGCCCATAAATGAGCGAACTTGCGTCTTGGTCGTAGGTCGCGGGGCTTCCCTGATCTTCTGCACGTTGTCGTCGCCTTTAAACCTTCGCTCAATTTGTGTCCGATGAAGTCTATGTTGTCGGCCCCAAGAATACACTTGCTTGGACGGATGGTGAAATTTGCATCTGACAGTCTTTGGAACAGTTCTCGGAGGGCTTTGAGGTGATCCCCCAAGTTTTGGTATGGATCAAAATGTCATCCCAGTAAAAGACCACATTCTGCATATATTCTAGGATATTTTTCAGTCCTCTCTTCAATGTGGCACCACTGTTCACCATACCAAAAGGCATCTTTAGGAACTCCCAATGGCCGTCGGGTGTGACGAATGCTGTCTTGGGGATATCCTTTTCTGCAACCTTGATTTGCCAATACCCTTTGCTTAGGTCAATTTTGGAGAAAAATCGTCTCCACTGACCTTCTGGAACAGTTCTTCCGCTGTGGGCATGGGCTCTGGATCGAAGACTGTTAGTTTATTGAGTCTACGGTAGTCCATACTCACCCGTTTGGAATCCATCTGGTTTCTTTACGATGACAACTGGGGACGCATATGGTGACTTGGACTCACTGATGACTTCTAGACTCAGCATTTCCTTGATATCCTTTTTCAGTTCTTCCCTCGTGTTATAAGGAAGACGATAAGGTTTGCTGCGAACTGGCTCATTTGACGTCAGATTAACCTCGCGCTGGACAGTGTCTGTTGTCCATGGGTCAGGTGTAAACCGATGCTTGAACCCTTGAGTCAGGACGCGCAGTTCTTCTCGTTGAGTCTGGGTCAGATTCTGACCGAACTGGATGTCTTCTGCATACTCCTTGTGGCAGAGTTCATTAAGGTCAAACAAATTCTCGTCGTCTAGTTTTTCGTAATCAGCAAGACGCACCGATGCCGCCAGTTGTGTTTTGTCTTGGCTTCTTGTGGTAACAGCACATGTTTCTGGTCTCCACTCTGGATCTGGATCGTCGGCGTTTCTGGCACCATCAATGTGTCCGATGATAAGATCGTAGACTGGTGTCTTCACGCACAACGCCTTCACCTCTCCTGTCAAGTATGGGGTGTCGACACTGACCTTGGTAAGGAGGATAATCCCCACAGTTCCGTCGGCCAAAATGAGGGTGGTCCACTCCTGTAGCTTCTGGTCTTCAGTTACTAGGTCCTCTCTCACGATGATGCAACTACAACCGGTGTCTCTTAGCACTCTCACTGGTGTGTTTCCGACGAATCCTGACGCCACCGGCATGTTCGGCACTTCACTCTCAGGCAGCGTAATGTTTGAGACTGGTAAAAATGTAGCTCCATCTCCTACTGGGATGCGTCCATTCTTTCTGAAAGATTCAATGAGCTTCGGTGTCACTCGCGTTTCTCCAGACTCAAAGTCACTGGATGACATCACATCATTGGCTAATACAGCGGCGGCTCTGTGTTGAGACATGGTACTTCTTCTGCCTGCTATCCCGCGATCTTGGTTGGATCTTCTGATGTTGTCACCTCAGGGAACATCTTTAGAAGGACACCGTATTGCCTTGTGACCTTTCTTTATACAGAGAAAACATGTCAGGTTCTCCACCGGCTTGTATTTCGGGGTGTCTCTGACATTGTGGACTTCCTCTGCTGGTGCAGACACACGTTGCGGCTTATTGGTCCCGAACTTCATGTTGTGGGCGTCAAAGTATTTTTGAGCAAAGTCGGCCAGGGCCTTTAGGGACTGGTCTTTTTGCTCCCTGAGGTGGGCGGCCAGGTCTTTAGAACATGCGTTGAGGACTTGTTCTTTGATGATGAGGTCACACAGGTCCTGGTACTCTTTGTTTAAACCAGCCAGCTCTATCCATTTCTCCAGGCAGCTCCTAATTCTCTCAATGAATAGGCCGGGTGTATCTCCTTTTTCAGGAATGCAGTTCCGAAATCGTCACCTGTAACCCTCTTCATTGAAGTCGTACTGTCTCAGCAGAGTGGCTCTCAACTGCGTATAATCTTCGGTGTTACGTGGTAGAGTCGTAGTATAATAACCACACCAGACGCACACACGTAAGGTTCTTTTAAATAAACTTCATTCAGCTGCAACCCGTCACACGTGGCTTAAGGATGTAGACAATACTGGAGTAACAGTTCCAACAATATTTTAATTCAGCGATGCGACCTCCACTCAATGCAATTCCAAATGCCCAAACACTGATACAAAGTCTCATCTGCAAATACCCCCACCCGGGTCAGCCCCACAGGGTGGGTTTTTCCTTCTATTCTGGGGCATGTGTTTCTGTCTACCCTTGGTCCATTCACCTGTATTTGCCTTTTTAAAACTCTCCCTCCTGTCTGCGCTGCCTGTTGCTCTTGATATTGGATGTGTGTTGCTAAATGGTCTAAGCTTTATTTAGGCCCTAGGTTTCGTAGGTTTATTTAACGTATTGGAACAGCTAGCGACATACATTCAATGTTCTGTTCAGGTTTTTTTTTTCTCACAAGCAGTGCAGGCACTTTCTGAGAAAGTCTTGTTTCTGTCGGGACGTTAAGCAATGTACAATCAATCAATCAATCAATCTTCTGCAAATGTCCACACTGCAACACAACGTTTCTCATGCAGCGTCTCTCACAATGTACGAGCCACGTTCCTACGATAAACTGCGTGTCTCTACAGCTGACAAAGCAAGACTATGTACATCCGCGCTTCCCAGCACCAATCTTTTATAGTGCATCAATTTCTAGAATAATCCAGGAAAATCATACAACGCAACCAATCAAAACAATCTACGTAGCTGAAACACATAAATATTAATAAAGAAAAACTTTTCTAGAATCACTACAATAGGCTACAAACATTCGGCTGCTCAATTCAGCTCCAAATCCTTGGCAAAATGACATTTCACAAAAGTATGGCAGGCAGTTCACAACTTAGTCGGAAACTTCGAGAACCCTCACAATTTTTCACAATACACAAGAAAACGGCTGACCGCTTCACGCGCACAGTAAACAACTTGTGACCATAAGAGCGGCTTTACACTTTGATACCGAATTTCAAAAGGTTGCCGACGCTTTGATGTTACACACACGAGGTCACTAGACAGAGCGCGATTTTGCTCTAACGTTCTAGTCTATTCTCAGCGTAACTACACAGTACAAAAATCGACCGCTTTTCTCTGTGCGACTTCGCTAGAAACTTCCGGAACAAACCTAGCATAATAACAATGCGAATTTCGCTCCACGCGCGAACAAAAGAAAATCCCACCGAAAAGGTACGTGAATCGTAACCATGATAGAGCAATTTCTTTTCAAATCTCAAAAATACGGTTGTGGTTGTATTAACCTACACAAAATAATAAAAATTTCACATTAAAATGAAATCAAATCAACCACTTTAAAATAATCGTCTCACAGTTCCTGTAAACTGTCCTGAGCACCGAAATCTTTCTTCAAATTGTTCTGGACACAGAAATATTCACTTAAACTGCTCTGCTCAGGTAATCTGCTCCAAAGTTCTGTGTGTATAAAATGGCGCCAAACATCGCACACCAACAACACGTTCTTTTAGCCTGTGCCTACCCGGCACCGGCCTCCACGTGGCGTAGGTGGGTAGTCCGCTCAGTCCCTGACTGAGTGGGCTAGCAGACGGGTGCCATCTTTGTCCAGGATTAGGACTTGATGCCAGCAGATATGTTGTTCAGCCTTTTCACTGGTCCGGTTTTTAAGGAGCTGTGCTAACCCAGGTTGTACCATGTTGGATTGGTCCTTTAAAATACTCCTGACTTTTTGGTCCTTTGGATCCCAAGTGTTTGCCGTGCTTGGAGACCCGTGTCGGGGGAGAAGAGGATCCTGGTGGCTGAGGTTCCCTTTGGGCTGCGGCTCACTGGTGCCAACACTCCACTTCGGCCTTGACTTCTACCTAAACGGGAGGCTAGTCGTACCGGCCTAGTCAATCGGCTCTTGTCACGTTGAGCCCTATCCCACTGTTGACATGCGGGTTGATATATGCTATAGCTTCTGCTGCTGATTAGGTGCTTTACGCCAGTATTCCCCTGCATTCAACAGTGTGATAGAAGGCGGTGGCTCAAACGGTTCAATCGGGCTTACCCCCTTGAGTATATCTTTCGGGCAGTCTCCATTGTGCGTCGTCTGGAGACCCGCCGACATTTGCACTTTCCCTTGTTGGGCTCGGTGGCGGGCGGGGACCCCCGGGGGATGAATATCTCTACTATTATAATATGGATACAACAAAAAAAACCCAAACTTGCACAGAAGCGGCACATAGCCACCAACATTGAACATGACAGTGACTCGGGCTGTGAGGAAGCGACGCCTCAGGCGTCGGCCGTATGGCCTCGCTTCCTCATTGTCCATAGCAAGGTGAAGGAGAAACCTGTTACTAAGCTGCATCCTTTTCTGGTGGGGGAGACCCTCAGGAGCCGTGTTGGCAGGCCTGACGCCCAGCGCCTCAGGTCTGGTGACTTGCTGGTGGAGTTCCGTACCCGGGCACACTCCAGCGGGCTACTGAGGCTCTCTTCCATCGGAGACACTCCGGTGGAGGTCACACCCCACAAGACTATGAATTCGTCAAGAGGCGTAATCAAAGATCAAGCTTTGGCAGAACTGTCGGAAGATGAACTTGTACGGAACCTTAAGTCTCAGGGGGTGACTTACGTCAGGCGCTTCGCTTCCAAGCGAGGTGGTGGGGAGATCCGTCTCCCTACCATCATCCTGACGTTTGGCACCCCCACCCCTCCTACTACCATCTGGGGAGGTTACTACTCCCTGAGAGTGAAAAAGTACGTCCCTCTCCCCCTCCGGTGCTTTAAGTGCCAAAAGTATGGCCATGGGCAGAAGACATGCCGACAGGCAGAGGTTTCATGCGCCCGTTGCACCAAGCCCGGACACTCTGCTGAGTCCTGCACAGCCACCCCCTTGTGTGTGAATTGCCAGGGGGCGCATATGGCTTCGGATAAGAAATGCCCTCGTTGGATATCCGAGTGCAAGATTCAGCAGGTGCGTGTGGAGAAGGGACTGTCCTTTCTAGATGCCAAAAAACTGGTTGAAGGCTCTGGTGCAGCTGCGGCTGCCCCAACCTCTAACACCTCAGTATATACTTTCAGTGCAGCGGTGGCAGGCAAGCGTCCCATCAAAGACTTTTCATGTCAGACCCCAACTTCTTGGTTGGGGGCGGAGCCTCGGGTCGTCTCGCCCCTGGAGAGTAACCCTCCTCCGGTGGTGAAGACGAGCCAAGGAACGCAGAAGGCGGACACTGCCGGTCCGGTTGTGCCGCCTTCTGTTACCCTTAAGCCTCAGCCCCCACCCAAACCTGTTAGTCAGTCAACTCCAAAGGCTTCTGGCTCTGGTCAGCCTTCTAAGGCCGCTAACTCTAGCGGCAGGAACGCTGCCCAGGACCAGGGGTCTAAAAATCTATGGGACCGCTGTGCGCACGGGCCCAGAAGGGGAACACTGATGTCCCCCTTCAAAACAAATATGCTGCACTGGAGGAGCGGATGGAGGGAGTGGAAGTTGTCGTTGCTGATTTTGCGGCAGCTCCACCCCCTTCATCTCCGAAGAACCAGAGGAGGCCCGGGAGCCCCCCCCCCCCCACCCCCCCCCCCCTCTGTTTCTTCAACTCCTTCCAAGGTAAAGGAAAAAGAGGGGAAAAACTCTTCACCCCCAGATAAGACATAATCATGTACTCTATGCTTCAGTGGAATTGTCGTGGTTTTCAAGCTAACTTTGAGGAATTACGTCTTTTAGTCAAGTTCTATAACCCCCCAGTAATATCTCTTCAGGAGACTTACCTGAACACTTCTGACCATGTATCCTTTAATGGTTTTAACGTTATACATAAAGGCTCTGATTCGGAGAGGCGCTCGGGTGGAGCGGCTCTTCTCATTAGTAGCCAAATTTTATGTAGCCCCGTTAGCATCGACACCTGTCTTCAGGCTGTCGCTGCTCGGGTTACCTTAAAAAAGACCATAACCATATGCAGTATTTACCTGCCACCATCACTGCGGGTCTGTAGCAATGATATTTTTAACTTAGTAGATCAACTGCCCCCTCCCTTTATTCTCATGGGGTATTTTAACGGCCATGCTCACCTTTGGGGTAGTGACCACTATGATGGCAGAGGTCAGATGTTAGAAGATGTTTTTTCTCAACTTAACCTATGTGTCTTTAATGATGGCTCACCTACATACTCTAACTCAGGTTCCGGATCTAGTTCTGTTCTAGACCTCACTGTGTGTGATCCTTCTCTCATGCTGGACTTTGACTGGAAGGTTCACGACGACCTGTGTGGTAGTGACCACTTCCCAGTAGTCCTGTCATCGGTCAGCTGTGAGGAGGATTCGCCGGTGGGGCGCTGGAATCTCAAGAAAGCTAACTGGCCTCTGTTCGCCTCCCTCTGTCAGTCTCGTCTTACAGAGGAAGTGGTCATGTCAGCTGAAGAACCTGTTTCTTGTTTTACTTTGATTTTGTTGGACGTAGCAGGTGAAACCATCCCTAGAACTTCTACATCAGTCCCTCGGAAGCCGAGAGTACCATGGTTCAATGAAGAGTGCCGCAAGGCCCAAAAAATACGCAAATCTGCTCAGCGACGTGCTTTTCGTAATCCGTCGCAAGCAAATATTTTAACATTTAAAAGACAGCGGGCGAAAGCCCGTTACATTTTTAAACGCGAACGCCGTGCTTCCTGGAGACGCTTCGTCTCATCTTTATCTTCTAGGACTCCGTCCCAAAAAGTCTGGAAGGCTGTTCGAAGATTTAGGGGCAGGGGTGGCTCGGCTTCTGTCGGCCATCTTAGAGATGGTGCCAGTTTGGTCACAGATAAAAAGGCTGTGGCCAATTTTGCTTGCCTCCACCATTGCCCATAATTCTTCAACAGAGCATTATTCACCTTTCTTCCAGAGAGAGAAGGAGAAACGAGAATCTTGTGCTTGTGATTTTATATCAGATAACTCGGAAGACTATAATGCCCCCTTTACGTTTTCACAATTGCAGCAAGCCATGCAGAAATGTACTGACTCTGCTGCTGGATTAGATACCATCCATTATCAGCTCCTAACTCATCTGCCTGAGGATTCACTCCTTGTACTTCTCAAGGCCTTTAACCATATCTGGATAACTGGTCGTTTTCCGCCATCTTGGCGCCAGGCTGTGGTTGTGCCAATCCCCAAGCCGGGTAAGGATCCTTCCGACCCGGGCAACTACCGGCCAATAGCTTTGACATCATGTTTATGTAAGACTATGGAACGCTTGGTCAACGCCCGACTGGTGTGGCATCTTGAGTCACGTGGTCTCATCACAGACCTCCAGTGCGGTTTCCGGCGCTTCCGTAGTACAACTGACCATCTAGTTCGCTTTGAGTCTTTTATTCGAGATGCTTTTGTCAACAAGCAGCATGTCTCTGCAATTTTCTTTGATCTTGAAAAGGCACATGACACTACCTGGAAGTATGGTATAATGTCTGATTTGTCGGACATGGGTTTTAAAGGGCACCTGCCTGTTTTTATTCACAATGTTTTGTCTAACAGGTCGTTCCATGTCCGTGTGGGCTCCACCCTCTCCGACTCCTTTGAACAGGAGATGGGTGTCCCGCAGGGAAGCATTCTATCTCCTGTTTTATTTAGCATTAAAATAAATAACATTGTAAAGGCTGTCAAGGATGATTCTGAATGCTCTTTGTTTGCGGACGACTTTGCTTTGTGTGCACGAGGTCGAGGACTTGCGTCCCTTGAGGGGCGCTTGCAGCTGTGCGTTGATCGCATCCAGGGGTGGGTGTCTCTCAATGGATTCAGGTTCTCGCCCTCCAAGACAGTCTGTGTGCATTTTACTAACCAGACGAAATTTTTTCCAAAACCTACCCTGAGCATTGCTGGAGTGCCAATTCAGGTGGCCGAAGAGGCAAAGTTTCTGGGGGTCATCTTTGACAAAAGATTGACCTTCTGCAACCATGTTACCTACCTTAGAACCTCTTGTCAGAAGGCCCTCGACATTCTTCGTGTCGTTGGTCGTACTGACTGGGGTGCAGACCGCATTGTCTTACTTCGACTGTACCGGGCCCTTGTTCGGTCCAAACTGGATTACGGCTCTGTGGTATATGGCTCGGCTTCAAAGTCTGTTCTACAGCGTCTGAACACAATTCACCATCAAGGTCTGCGCATATGTCTGGGAGCCTTCAGGACATCTCCAGTTCCTAGTCTGTATGCAGAGGCAGGGGAGCCTTCTCTCGGGCTCCGCCGCATCCGCCTCATGCTCAGCTACGTTCTGAAGCTGAAGGCCCATCCAGACAATCCTGCCTATGATTGTGTTTTTAACCCGTCGTTTGCAGAGATTTACGATGCCCATCCGGGAGATGTCCGTCCACTTTCCTTCCGTGTCCGACCTCATCTGCAGGCGGCCGGAGTGGACCTGGACAAAGTTTCGGAATCTCTGCAACACGTCACTCCACCCTGGCTACTACCAGTTCCTGACATCTTGCTGGACTTGACCGCCCACAAGAAGGATTGTACTCCACCAGCCATATGCCAACAGAGCCTCAATGAACTCCTTTCAATTTTTCCTGGCTATTGTCGTCTTTATACGGATGGGTCCAAGTCTGAGGATGGGAGGGTGGCTGCGGCTGCAGTGTCCTCTCGCCGTCCTAAACGCCCATTTAAGCTCCGTCTCCCTGACCATTCCTCTGTATTTAGTGCAGAACTGCAGGCAATTCTGCTGGCACTCAAGCATGCCTATCAGTCTTGGGAAAGGAACTTCCTGATTCTATCTGACTCTCTTTCTGCCCTGCAGGCCCTTCAGGGCGCGGGAACAGACCACCCACTGCTGGTGCAGATTAGAGAGCTTTACGCAGACTTGATGAAGGAATATTATGACATCATTTTTATTTGGGTCCCAGGCCATGTGGGCATCGAAGGCAACAGAATCGCACATTCTGCTGCCAACAGTGCCCGCAGTGACCCTGTCCCTGACACACAGACTGTCTATAGTGATTTTAAACCTGTGATTAGTGCGTACATAGCCCGCGAGTGGCAGTCTGAATGGGACAAAGAGGAAGGGAACAAGCTTCATGAAGCTCTTCCTAAGTTGTCTGACAGTCTACCTTTCCGCTGCGGCAACCGCCGTGAGGAGACTGTCCTTGCTCGGCTCCACATCGGGCACACGTATATTACGCACTCTTACTTACTTAAACAGGATGAGCGTCCATGGTGTTTTGCCTGTGATGAGCAGTTTTCTGTTCGACACTTTTTGCTGTATTGTGCTGACCTAATTGACACCAGATATAAACACTTTACAGCAGACTCCTTGAAGGTTTTGTTCCGGGATGTTCCCCCGGACAAAATCTTCAATTTCTTGCGAGCATGCAATATTTTTAACAAGATTTGAGCATTCATAGACTATGTGAATCTTTTTTATTTGCCCTTTTTGAGAGTCTGTAAACATTTCTTTTAAAGACATGTGCGACATTTTAGCTTGAGATTTTTAATCTATATTTACATCTTGTCTTTTAGTCTGGCTGACCAGATTTTTACCCATCCCGCCGTGAGATGGCCTTAGTCGCCTGCTCGGCGTTAAACCCAAATAACTAACTTTTAGCCTGTATGTTCTGGCCTGGCCGTATACACAAGGTTTTATGACACAGGTCTAGATTTTGTTTTGTCACTCATTCCCTTTTGTGTATTTCGAACACATTTTGTTCTCGTCAGCGGACCAACCTGACCACAATGGTGATATATATGGTGAGTCACTTCCAAAGACTGCACCCTCCTTGTGATGTTGCATAATATTTGGTCATCGGTCTTCGGGTGGCTGAGCGGCCCCCCGCGCCAACTGTTAGCATGTTTACGTTGCAAGTTGAAAGTTGGGCTTGAGATAGTACAGACGTGTATGTGCCATCATTTTCGGCACCCGTTATTGTACCTTTATTGTTTGTTGTTTTTTTCCTTCTCGTTCAGAAGTGATGTCCAGGCATGTTTTGCCCTTGTGTTCAGTTTTCTTGTTAGTTTCATTTGTTGGTTAGGGAGTAATTGTTGTGTGACTAGACCTGTGCCACTAATAAAAGTGTGACCAAGCCAGGCAGTCTTTTGTTGTGTCGTTGTGGTGGATCAGCACGAAGGCCAATCTAACGCAGGAAAGCACGGCGAGGGTAGTCCCCAACAATCGAGTGTATATAAAATGGTGCCAAACATCGCACACCAACAACACGTTCTTTTAGCCTGTTTGTTCTGACCTGGCCGTATACATTTTTTTTTTTTTTTTTTTTTTGCAAGTACCCCTGTGCATCTATGCCCTTGTTTCTGCTTGTGTTTCGTTCGTCTGCAGGGACACGTGAACATCCCTGCTTTTCCCGCATGTTCCCCCTGTGCATCTATGCCTTTTTTCTGCAGGGACCACTATACGTATGTTTTCCTCTTTTTTCTGTAGGTACACTTGAGCAGTTAGGTCTCTACCTGCAGGGCCACACTCTCATCTATGTTTTATTGTCATATGCATTTATGTTCATTATCTCTGCAGGGAGACATGTACAGGGCCCGACTCAGACGGAACCAGCCCTGGCCGCGCGGTGCCCCGGGGTGGACGAAGCTGGCCCCGGCCGCGCGGGGCGCGGAATAGTTGGGAGAACCCACCAATCATCGAACACCAACCAGAAATCTCGCCAGTGTTTCACACTGGGCCACGCAACGGGTATAAAGTGGCGACCCACCGCGTGCTCAATCACAGCGCAAAGGCAAACAAGCCGCCCGAAGAAACCAACACGTAATGAAACACATAAACTCGACAACAAAAGCGAGGAAGGGAAACAGCAGGGTAAAACAAGACCTAATGCTTAACCCTCAAATGCTTTAAGCATTTTTCTGGTAAGTGCCACGAGCACCCCCAACAACGCAATGATTCGAAAAAAAAAAACAAGAAAGAGTGACACTAACAAATAGAAATCCACAGAACGGTCACAACAAAAGAAAGGTTCATATCACCGTTGTGGTCAGGTTGGTCCGCTGACGAGAACAGTACCTGGCTTGTTGCAAGCATGTGTTCGAAATACACAAAGGGAATGAGTGACAAAACAAAATCTAGACCTGTGTCATAAAACCTTGTGTATACGGCCAGGCCAGAACATATAGGCTAAAAGAACGTGTTGTTGGTGTGCGATGTTTGGCACCATTTTATACACACATTTGACCATAAGAGCGGCTTTACACTTTGATACCGAATTTCAAAAGGTTGCCGACGCTTTGATGTTACACACACGAGGTCACTAGACAGAGCGCGATTTTGCTCTAACGTTCTAGTCTATTCTCAGCTTAACTACACAGTACAAAAATCGACCGCTTTTCTCCGTGCGACTACACTAGAAACTTCCGGAAGAAACCTAGCATAATAACAATGCGAATTCCGCTCCACGCGCGAAAAAAAGAAAATCCCACCGAAAAGGTACGTGAATCGTAACCATGATAGCTCAAATAAATATCGGATCGTTTCCTACGATTAACACATATATGCTCTCACAGGACAACACAACCACAATCGTAACATTACCCCCCTCTTAAGAAGGAAATTTCACAAAAATTTCTTCTCTTATCTTAAAAATACGGTTGTGGTTGTATTAACCTACACAAAATAATACAAATTTCACATTAAACTGAAATCAAATCAACCACTTTAAAATAATCGTCTCACATTCCCTGTAAACTGTCCTGAGCACCGAAATATTTCTTCAAATTGTTCTGTTTCTCTCTCCGTTTCTTATATTTTGGACACTAGCGGTGTTGGGAGCGCGTAGTGTGATGCTGCGGCCTCTCAGACGACTTCTATGACGGTTCCACTGGCGCTGCGCATGTCGCGTTACTTCGCGTGCGTCAGTCTCACTCAAAGTTGAATGATGCTGGGCTCCCTACATCTGATTAGGTCGGCTTGATGTAAATTGATCCCTCTTAATACCATTTGGGTTACGCGTTCTCACGCGCGTATTATTATGCCGCATGTGGGAATTTTAACTCTTCGGTGCACGCATATGGCTGCAAAAATGATCCTTTCGGCCGTCACACTATTTCAGTACTCAGTACCCAGGGCACCGGTGCAATAGTGTGTTGATGTTTATACATCTTGTCAAGTGTCATACATTGGCGGCTATTGTTTTAAGTTGACATTGTCAATGCTGGTGTGGGTGGTGATGAGTCCAAGCCTTGATGACTGAGCGTCGCTGTCCCATATGGAGGGATTGTAGATCACTTGCGTGGGTAGTGCTTCTTTTGTCATTTGGTCGTATGAGGGTGGTAGGGTTTATTTCGTTGTCGGTTGTCGCGTACTTTCCGCTCTCACTGAGTTTTCCTGTGTTGACCGTGTCTGGCGGTACCGCCTTTAGGTCCACGCGCTGACGCAAGCAGCGCTATGCTGCATTGTCCAATATGGACGGAAGCATTCACGAATATGTTTGCAGTTCATAAATTTACACAGTTTATTAATGTGTGTGCGCGGGGAACATTCCCCTTGCCTAGCATAGTGTTTAACACAGCGCTGGCTTTTGGTGAAGACTTTTAGTGCTTTAGTGAGCCGTATGTATAGCGTTGTTTCGCTTCGTTGGAGAGTAACTGATTTGTGCTTATTGGGTTTGACTGGTCACACAATCAATCGCATGAGTGGCGGATCAGAACAAGTCTAATCTCGCGGAATACTCACAGGCGGGGCTAGACCCCAACAATGCATTTTTGGTAAAATGGTGTCTGTACATCGCACACCACTATGTGATGGCTTGATGTGACCAGCCGTATACCCTTATGACATTTCACAAATCAGTCACGTTTTTTGTTTGTTGTCTGAGGTGTATTTCGGGAATGTTTAAGCCTTTTGTTTTGGCTAAGGGCTGCCTTCATCAGCGTGCTGACCCTTTTGTTTTTGTTGAGTAACCCTTTGTTAGGTTTTTATGGTAGTTTGTTTTTGGCTCATTCTGTATTTTTCAAGTAGTTGATGTAACGTCACTGCCAATTGAAATACCCTTTGTCAAAATAGACAAACAAACAAACATGTTTGTTTGTTTGTCTATTTTGACAAAGGGTATTTACCCGAAATATTAATAAATTGTGTTGTACCCGTCTTTTCTAAGCGTGTTTCTTTCTCCGTTGGGTACTTCTTTGCATATTACACGCTTGGCAGTCACCTTTTTGGTCTGGATCAACTTAAAACAATAGCACCCAATGTATGACACTTGACAAGGTAAACATCAACACACTGGGAACTGAGTGCTGAAATAGTGTGAAAGGGATGCTGCACTGAAGAGTTAAAATTCCTACACATGCAGCAAACTCCTGCATTCATACGCCTGGTAGAAGAAACGGCCCTCCCTGAAGACACAAACATCTGTGTCTATGACGTCACAAATATGTACACAGAACCAAGACGCGCTCCTGCAAGCCACCAGCGACGCACTTCCTGAGACGCTTCGACTACCTCCCCTACCAAGCATCAAAAGGGATAGAATAGTGGAACTTCTGACACTATTGCTGAAAAACAACATCTTCACCTTCAACGGACAAAATTACAAACAAACCATCGGCTGCGCAATGGGCCAGGTCACGGTCCCATTCCCCCTCATGCACTGACCTACTAATGGCACGAAAATGGACGAAGTCATCAACAACTACGTGACCCCCACAAGGATGCCATCATACTTCACAAACGATACAGAGACGATGGTATCAGTAATCTTTATCGAATGACCGAAATCAACAGCCTGTTCACGCTAGCGAACGCACACACAGAAGGAGTCAGCTTCACACACCAATTAAAAACCTGGGAAACCGGCTACTCATCTCTTCGAAACTGGCACACCGCTCACGAACAATGATGAAGAAACTGTGAGAAAATAAGACAAGAGAGACAAACATGACCAAGTTTAATACTGAACACTAGCCGAAGTACATCACGCGATAGGAATGCAAACCAAGGAAACCACTGGACTACACGAAAGGCATGAGCCCAGAAAACCGGCCAAAGCAGACATGGGTAACAGACTGAATACAAGAAATTCAGTACATGTTTCTCCGAGTGCACACACGAACAGCGGGACACAAGAACTTTGTGAAACCAAAACCACTCTCCTCACTACAATAGACAATAGAGTTGCAAGTCATCCGGCAAACAACAGAGGCAGATGGCAAATGTACATCGGTTCCACTGACTCCACTAAAGCGAAACTTGGAAGCCACGGAGGGTTGGAGCGCAGTTGGCACACACCAACAAGACCCCTCCCGACTCCACCTTTGGATAGGGGCAGCAGATTAACATCGCAACATTTCGATAACCACAACGCCAAACCCAGCTTTATCTACACCTATGCCCACAGCAGACACAGTACTAGGATGTTACGGCCTCTGACTGACCGCCACTCTGCCGACGCGCGCCGCAGGCAGACAAGCCCCGCACACTGACGAGCAACGCGGCATCAAACAATTGAACGATTAGTCGCCTGTCTAATAGTATAGTACAGCAGACGACAAGATCACGTCGACATTTGTTTGCGCCACTAGCTGCACCACTTAGCAGTGGCTGGTAAACAGAAAAGTGTCAAAATCGCCGGCCCAAGTACGAAAGCTACTGGCCGAAGTGCATCAACACAACAGACATCTGCCGGCACTGACCTGACTAGCTCCACCAATTTAGCAGTGGTAAAAAGCAGGAAGAAGAAGAACATGAGGCACCACTAGCTCAATCAAAATAAAAGCCGCACGCCGACTCCAAACGGAAACAGCCTCATGACACATGACGAAGCAGAACGACCTCTCAATAAGAAACCAACTGTCTTTGGAAATATCTTATTCCCACCGGCGCCGGCCACACCGCAACCAATACAAAGTCCCTGCAAACAACGGGGAAAGGAAAACGGAATAAACCAGAAACAGAAAAACCGCCAGCCCTTTAACTATGGACCGACATCCAAGAACTCATAAGACCAGCACACAAGTGGCAAAAAAAAAAAAAAAAAAAAAAAACTCCCACACTTTCAAAGAATCCTACGAGCCGCATTCGTCTTCTCCAATGGACTGAACCCTACGATATTCTTTGAATGGGTCGACTTCATGGGCCTTTGCAGAGACAAGCTGGAGCGAGGAAACAACTAGAATACCCCTGCATACACTTTAAAGAGGGCAGATACACCTACGACATGATCAACGTACGCCTACGACATGAATCAACGGGCGCTACGAATATTTAGACGGGAACCCCGAAACACCATAGACAATCACTGAATTGCCCCACCTATAATCCAGGATTGAGCAGACTGCAAGAACTGACGCTGCAGCAGTCAGACTACGTGCCTGAAAATGAGACAGCTTAGTCGGAACCCCCAGGCACTACCCACGCGGAAAATAAAGACAAGAATGCGCATCTCAAGAAGACAACAGACTCTACCCGCCCCAGCAACAAGCGAACCACACTGAAACATCGTCTACCCGCCCCAACAACAAGCGAATCATACTGAAACATCCGACTGAGTCTACCCGCCCCAGCACCACGCGAACCACAAACATCGAGATCAACCAAAGTTAGTGCCATCTACAGTCTACGCACAGCGGCCACCGGACCAAAGTAATGGAAGCAAGGAAAAGGAAATATACATCGTGCCAATCTAGGCAGGAGCAGACGGATCCCCGCGAAGAGGAGAAAAAAAAAAGCAACTTGAGCCCATTGAGACTAAAACGTTGCCCGACAGGCTGACCGAATGCGAGAAATACAGCAACAACAGAGTGAACCCCACTACCTTCCTACACATAAGGAAACAGAGCTACAACAAAAAGACAGTATACGGCGGGTTTGCTGCACACAACGCCACCTCTGGACCAAGCTGGCCGGCGCGCTCAGAGCGAGAAGACCATCCCAGATTGCAGACAGCCACGAATCGAACTAGAGAAAGGAGGAGTCACGTGACGAACCCGCATCAAGCTAATACAGTTGACAGCACCAGCTTTCAAAAATGAACCGGCAGGCCATGTTCGAGCAGCGTCCACCAGCACTGCGGGAAGAGAAATAACCAAAACGCAACAACCGGACTCAGTCTCCACTAGCTCTCCTTATTACCAGTTGTAGCGCCACGACAGAGCAGCTCTTCTACTCCCCACTAGCCCTACCAATTGGCAGTGGTGGAAACAAAACTAAACTACAACCAAGAAGCCGTCTACGCTCCACTAGCTCATACAATTAGCAGTGGTTGAGCCCCGACTGGTGACACTGATTATCTTCTACTCGCCACTGACCCTTTCAATCGGCAGTGACGGAAGCGAGAATACACCAACTACTTGAACAATAGTACAGAATGAACCAAAAACAAACGGTACCATAAAAACCTAACAAAGGGTTACTCAACAAAAACAAAAGGGTCAGCACGCTGATGAAGGCAGCCCTTAGCCAATAACGGCTTAAACATGCCCGAAATACACCTCAGACAACAAACACAAAACGTGACTGATTTGTGAAATGTCATAAGGGTATACGGCTGGTCACATCAAGCCATCACATAGTGGTGTGCGATGTACAGACACGTGCAAAAATGTTTACAGAACTAGTGGCTGAGTATGCATATTATTATTAGTACTGTTATTGTTATCAGGTGTGGCCTTATCTCTAAGTTTTGGTGCCCCTGTGCATGAGGCCAACAGTACTTTTCACAGAGCTGATGGCTGCATGTGCAGTGTGGTTAACTGTACACATGAAATTTGTAGGTGGGCAGCTAAAATACAGGCAGTCAATACAAGCCACTTTCTTAACCTGAAGTCTTTTTATATAGGTTTTACAGTCCACTAATGCCCATCAGTATACATTTGTGCATGTCTTTTGTGGGTGTTCTGTAGTTTTGTGTGTGTATGTGGGGTGGGGTTGAAAGTGGGGCGGTTTGGCACCTATTACCTTGTATGTGTATGTACAAAACCTACATTACAAACAAACATAAATTAATAATTTAAATAAATAGCTATTTGGGTTTTACGCCGCGCGGGCGAGTTCGACCATCTCACGGCAGTTAAATAAATAAGATAAAGTAAGTCAAAGATACCTGGGACATATGAATGCTAAGTAAAGTATAGATTATGATCATGCACAGATGTACATTCTTTCGCTGTAAGATTTACAGTCCCATACATTAAGCCTGTTCCGCCTAACGCACATAGAGGTTGACTGTATCTTGATATGTGTGTGTAGGTAGCGTTTTGTTTCAGGTGGCAGTTTTGGCCTCACCTTTAAGTTTGGTGCCCCTGTGCATGTGGCCACCAGTACTATTTACAGAACTGATAACTGCATGTGCAGGCCAGTTCACGGTATCACTTATCAATGTGAACTGGGCAGCCTATTGTTTGAAGTGCTCACTGGTAGCATCATCCATGATGTATATGTGCATTTGGACACTGGTACTGTTTACAAAGGTGCTGTTTACAGAACTAGTGGCTGAGTATGCATATTATTATTAGTACTGTTATTGTCATCAGGTGTGGCCTTATCTCTAAGTTTTGGTGCCCGTGTGCATGAGGCCAACAGTACTTTTCATAGAACTGACGGCTGCATGTGCAGTGTGTTTAACTGTACACATGAAATTTGTAGGTGGGCAGCTAAAATACAGGCAGTCAATACAAGCCACTTTCTTAACCTGAAGTCTCTATATATAGGTTTTACAGTCCACTAATGCCCATCAGTATACAATCCAGACCAAAAAGGTGACTGCCAAGCGTGTAATATGCAAAGAAGTACCCAACGGAGAAAGAAACACGCTTAGAAAAGACGGGTACAACACAATTTATTAATATTTCGGGTAAATACCCTTTGTCAAAATAGACAAACAAACAAACATAGAGATTAGCCGCTACTTATCTTCAATGGCAGAAGGAATGTGGTATACAATTGTGCATGTCTTTTGTGGGTGTTCTGTGGTTTTGTGTGTGTATGTGGGGTGGGGTTGAAAGTGGGGCGGTATGGCACCTATTACCTTGTATGTGTATGTACAAAACCTACATTACAAACAAACATAAATTAATAGTTTAAATAAATAGTTATTTGGGTTTAATGCCGCGCGGGCGACTACGGCCATCTCACGGCAGTTAAATAAGATAAAGTAAGTCAAAGATACCTGGGACATATGAGTGCTAAGTAAAGTATAGATTATGATCATGCACAGATGTACATTCTTTTTGTGGGTGTTCTGCGGTTTTGTGTGTGTAACTGGATTGGGGTTGGGAGCGAGCGGTACGGCACCTGTTACCATGTACGTGTATAAGACATTTATTCACGAAGTCAAACGTTACAAGGATTTTTGTGTGGCATGGCGACAGTAAAATACATCCTCACTTGTAGGGCATTCATCATGTCATACACTTAGTTGGCGATCATCCTGTATGCAGCATTAAAAGATAGATAAACACAATATTAAACACAAATCAGTCATATGTCACAAATCAAGGAATCACGTTGTTCCATGCATGGTGATGTACTGAGGACAGCTTCTGGAAAAAAATGCATCTGAATCAATAGGGTCTGGCTTTAAAAGCACGGAACCGCCGGCCAGAGGGCAGAAGCTCTAAGAGATGATTGGCTGGGTGTGACAGATCTGACAGAATAGTAATGGTGGCCACATGCACAGGGGCACCATGGTGTATGTTCTTGAGCTGTATGCTGATGTGCATGTACAAAACCTACATTATAAACAAATAAAATAAATAAATAATTTAAATAAATAAGATAAAGTAAGTCTAAGGTACCTGGGATATATGCATCCTAGGTAAAGGAAATATTAAAAATTATGAACATACAAAGATGTGCAGTAGGTGTTCTGCGGTTTTATGTGTGTATTTAGGTAGGGGTTGGGAGCAGGCAGTATGGCACCTATTACCATCTATGTATGTGTATATTTTCTTGTATGCTGATGTGTATGTACAAAACCTTCATTACAAACAAACAAAATAAATAAATAATTTAAATATATAGTTATTTGGGTTTAATGTCGAGCAGGTGACTAATGCCATCTCATGGCGGTTAAATAAAAAAAGATAAAGTAAATCAAGATACCTGGGACATATGAATGCTCAGTAGAGGATAAATTATGAACATGCACAGATGTAAGTGTCTTTTGGTGGGTGTTCTCTGGTTGTGGAGTGGGGTTGGGAGTGGGCACTATTACCATGTATGTGTATGTGAACATCAGCATATGTACAAAAACTACTTTTCAAACAAATAAAAAATAAATAATAAATTTAAATAACTAGGACATATGAATAACAAGTAAAGGATATATTATGAACATGCACAGATGTGCATGTCCTTTAATGGGTGTTCTGTGGTTTTGTATGTGGGTTGGGGAGCGGGTGGTACGCACCTATTACCATATATGTGTACATGTTATGTTCACATCATATATTACCATATATGTGTACATGTATGTTCTCATCTTGTATGCTGATGTCCCCCACCCGGGTCTGCCCTGGGGGACTTGGGGTTAACTACTTTGTAGTTCCTAGAGTCACCCTGGTCAGCCCCACAGGGTGGGTTTTCCCCTCTATTCTGGGGCATGTGTTTCTGTCTATCCTTGGTACATTCACCTGTATTTTCCTTTTTTAAACTCTCCCTAATGTCTGCACTGCCTGTAGCTCTTGATATTGGATGTGTGTTGCTAAATGATCTGGTTAGGTTTATTTAGTAGACCGGCTGGCGACATACATCCAATATTCTGTTTAGTTTGTTTTTTTTTCACAAGCAGTGCAGGCACGTCCTGAGAAAGTCTTGTTGCTGTCGGGACATTTTATGCTGATGTGTATGTGCAAACATACATCACAAACAAACAAACAAACAAATAAAATAATAAATAAATAAATAAAATAAGTTGGATATACCTGGGACCTATGAATATGCATGTTAAGTAAAGGATAGATTATGAACATGCACGGATGTATGCATATTGAAAACAAATTTCCTCTCCTTGGTGACCACTACCATACCACTATAGTGATCATGTGCATCAAGGAATTCCTTCTATCCATAATTAAAAGGATAAATAATAAATAAATATTTAAATGAATCAATGGGCTACTATCTGTATTGTGTCTCATGCAGTCCCGATAAAGCTTGATCATAAAAGTCTTTGTGAGTACTTGAGTGCGGATTAGTTGAATGGGTTGCAAAAACTACAATTTTTATATAACGTCGCCCTCAACCTACCTCCCCCGAAAAAACCCAAGCTCTTTGTCTCTCGTCGCAAACTAAAATCTGTCAACCGAGAGAGCTTCTTCCACGAAGCTGTTGACCTTCTCTTGTACCCCGCCGCCTCTCCTGATCTTGCATCCCATTTCGATTCCTCCCTTCGAAAACTTCTAGACATCCACGCCCCTGTCACCAACTGCTCCATACCCAACCGACTCCCCTCCCCCTGGCTCACTGACGACATAGCTGATGCCAAGCGCGAGCGCCGACAAGCGGAACGCCGCTGGCGCTCATCCAACCTCACCGTTCACAGACAGATCTTCCAAACCACCAGATCCAAAGTCTGCAGAATGATCTCCGACTCCAAACGTAAACATCTTCAAAACAAAATCCTGGAATCCACTTCATCCAAAACCCTCTACGCTACCATGAACACACTCCTTGGCACTTCTAAAGACTCTCCTCTTCCCAACACACACAGCAAAGAAGAACTCCCGTCCGCTTTTTCCACCTATTTCTCCGACAAAATCCAAACTCTGCGCAACACACTCGACACTCTGCCTTCTCCGCCTTGCCTTCCTGACCCCCCCCCCCCCCTTCTCCGGCACTCCCCTCTCGTTCTTCCGCCCCATCTCTCAGGATGAAGTCCTCAAGACCATAAAGTCCATGACTTTCAAAACCTGCGAACTAGACCCCTTCCCAGCTTCTCTCAACCGGGACGGCCTTCCAAAACTTTTGCCCTTCATCACCGACATCATCAACACATCTCTAGAAAATGGCTCCGTCCCCGATATCTTCAAGTCCGCCATTGTCCGTCCTCTCCTCAAAAAACACAACCTCGACCCAAACGGATCTCAAGAACTACCGCCCAGTCTCCAATCTCTCTTTCCTGTCCAAGCTTCTTGAGAAGGTTGTCCTCAACCAGCTCAACCTCCACCTCGCCGACAACAACCTCCTCAGTCTCTTCCAGTCTGCCTATCGCAAACATCACAGCACTGAAACAGGCTTACAGCCCTTCTAGATATCCTACACGACCTGCTTATCTCCACCGACTCGGGCAACATCTCCCTTCTTACGCTACTCGATCTCTCTGCCGCCTTCGACACCATAGACCACTCTATCCTCCTCCATCGCCTTCCTTTGGCATCACTGACTCTGCTCACTCCTGGTTTCTCTCCTACCTCTCCGACAGACAGCAATCAGTCACCATCGACGGCGTCTCCTCCAACCCAGTCAGGTTCTCCTTCGGCGTTCCAGAGGGGTCCGTCCTGGGTCCAGTCCTTTTCACACTCTACACCTCTCCCCTGTCCAACATCATCCAGTCTCACCACATACACCATCACCTCTACGCTGACGACTCACAACTACTAGACAAAGACAAACTCGACAACACTCAGTTACTACTGACTCGCACGGCTGACTGCTACGAAAACGTGAAAAACTGGATGACAGCAAACAAGCTCAAACTGAACGACGACAAAACGGAAGCCATGCTGGTAGGCACTCGCCAGAAACTTTCTCAGCCCCCCCCCCCCCCCCCCCCTTCTCTCCACCTTCAACTCGACAGCACCCCTATCTCCCTCTCTCGGTCAAGAACCTCGGCGTTATCCTCGATTCCTCTCTTTCCATGACCAGCGTCGTCTCCGCCACGGCCCAGGCATGTTATTTCCACCTCCGCCGCATCAGTCAGATCAGAAAATACCTCACTACCGAAGCTGCCACCAAACTCGCTGTCTCTCTCATCTTATCTCGCATCGACTACTGCAACTCTCCCCTTTTCGGCCTTCCTCACTCTACCACTCTCACTCTTCAGCACGTCCAGAACAATGCTGCCCGCCTCGTCCTCAGAAAGAACAAATCCGACCACATCACTCCCTTGCTCAAGCTCCTTCACTGGCTCCCAACGCATCCAATACAAGATTCTGTCTCTCTGCTACAAATCCCTGAACAACTACGCTCCTACCTATCTCTTCAACTTACTTCACCCCTACACACCTTCCCGCTCCCTCCGCTCCGCCTCCGACCCTCTTCGCCTCCTCATCCCCCGCACCAAACTCAGCACTTTCGGCCCCCGCTCCTTCTCCGTCTACGGTCCATCCACCTGACTCTCTCTCCGTCAGAAACTCTCTCTCTCTCCTCCTTTCAGTCCGCCCTCAAAACTCACCTCTTTCAACAGTTCTAGCACTATATCACCACACTCCCCACCCCAAGCTGACCGTCGTAATATATTTTCACTATTTGTGGTACGTGAGTCATTGTCTAAAGCGTGCGCATGCGTGTGCGAGTTGTGAGTGCGCGCTTAGATTTATAATTATTATAAGATAAGCGCATTATAAATACCGTAATTATTATTATTATTATTACATCATTTTTATTTGGGTTCCGGGCCATGTGGGCATCGAAGGCCCTGCCAACAGTGCCCGCAGTGACCCCGTCCCTGACACACAGACTGTTTATAGTGATTTTAAACCTGTGATTAGTGCGTACATAGCCCGCGAGTGGCAGTCTGAGTGGGACAAAGAGGAAGGGAATAAGCTGCATGAAGCTCTTCCTACGGTGTCCGACAGTCGACCTTTCCGCCGCGGCAGCCGCCGTGAGGAGACTGTCCTTGCTCGGCTCCACATCGGGCACACGTATGTTACGCACTCTTACTTAAACAGGATGAGCGTCCATGGTGTTTTGCCTGTGATGAGCAGTTTTCTGTTCGACACTTTTAGCTATACTGTGCTGATCTAATTGACACGAGATATAAACACTTCACAGCAGACGCCTTGAAGGTTTTGTTCTGGGATGTTCCCCCGGACAAAATCTTCAATTTTTTGAGAGAATGCAATATTTTTAACAAGATCTGAGCATTCATAGACAATGTGAATTTTTTTATTTGCCCTTTTTGAGAGTCTGTAGACGTTACTTTTAAAGACGTGTGCGACATTTTAGCATGATATTTTTAATCTATATTTATATCTTGTCTTAAGACCTTGATTTTAGGCTGGCTGACCAGATTTTTACCATCCCGCCGTGAGATGGCCTTAGTCGCCTGCTCGGCGTTACAAATAACTAACTAACTAACCTAAAAGTGAAAAGGTACGTCCCTCTCCCCCTCCGGTGCTTTAAGTGCCAAAAGTATGGCCATGGGCAGAAGACATGCCGCCAGGCAGAGGCTCTATGCGCCCGCTGCACTAAGCCCGGACACTCTGCTGAGTCCTGCACAGCCATCCCCCTGTGTGTGAATTGCCAGGGGGCGCATATGGCTTCGGACAAGAAGTGCCCTCGGTGGATCTCCGAGTGCAGGATTCAGCAAGTGCGTGTGGAGAAGGGGCTGTCCTTTGCGGACACCAAAAAAACTGGTTGACGGTCCTGGTGCAGCTGAGGCTGCGCCAAACTCAAATAACACCTCTGTGTATACCTTCAGTGCTGCGGTGGCAGGCAAGCGCCCCACCAAAGACTTCTCTTGTCAAACCCCAACTTCTTGGTTGGGGGCGGAGCCTCGGCTCCTTTCGCCCCTGGAGAGTAGCCCTCCTCCGGTGGTGACGAAGAGCCAGGGAACGCAGAGGGCGGACGCTACCGGTCCGGTGGCACCGCCTTCTGCTGCCCCTAAGCCTCAGCCCCCACCCAAACCTGCTAGTTTGTCAACGCCAAAGGCTTCTGGTTCTGGTCAGCCTTCTAAGGCCGCTAACTCTAGCGGCAGGAACGCTGCCCAGGACCAGAAGTCTAAGAAATCTATGGGACCGCTGTGCGCGCGGGCCCAGAAGGGGAACACTGATGTCCCCCTTCAAAACAAATATCCTGCACTGGAGGAGCGGATGGAGGGAGTGGAAGTTGTCGTTTCTGATGCTGCGGCAGCTCCACGACCTTCATCTCCTAAGAACCAGAGGAGGCCCGGGAGCTGGTCCCCCTCTGTTTCTTCAACTCCTTCCAAGGCAAAGGAAAAAGGGGGGAAAAACTCCGCACCCCTAGATAAGACATAATCATGTACTCTCTGCTTCAGTGGAATTGTCGTGGTTTTCAAGCTAACTTTGAGGAATTACGTCATTTAGTCAAGTGCTATAACCCCTCATTAATATCTCTTTAGGAGACTTACCTGAAGACTTCTGACCCTGTGTCCTTTAATGGTTTTAACGTTATACATAAAGGCTCTGATTCGGAGAGGCGCTCGGGTGGAGTGGCTCTTCTCATTAGTAGCCAAATTGTATGTAGCTCCGTTAGCATCGACACCTATCTTCAGGCTGTCGTAGCTCGGGTTACCTTGAAGAAGACCATAACCATATGCAGTATTTACCTGCCACCATCCCTGCGGGTCTGTAGTAATAATATTTTTCATTTAATAGATCAACTGCCCCCTCCCTTTATTCTCATGGGGGATTTTAACGGTCACGCTCACCTTTGGGGTAGTGACCACTATGATGGCAGAGGTCAGATGTTAGAAGATGTTTTTTTCTCAACTTAACCTATGTGTCTTTAACGATGGCTCACCTACATACTCTAACTCAGGTTCAGGATCTAGTTCTGTTCTAGACCTCACTGTGTGTGATCCTTCTCTCATGCTGGACTTTGACTGGAAGGTTCACGACGACCTGTGTGGTAGTGACCGCTTCCCAGTAGTCCTGTCATCGGTCAGCTGTGGGAAGGATCCGCCGGTGGGGCGCTGGAATCTCAAGAAAGCTAACTGATCTCTGTTCGCCTCCCTCTGTCAGTCTCATATTACAGAGGAGGTGGTCATGTCAGCTGAAGAACCTGTTTCTTCTTTTACTACTATTTTGTTGGACGTAGCGGGTGAAACCATCCCTAAAACTATCGCATCAGTCCCTCGGAAGAAGAGAGTACCATGGTTCAATGAGGAGTGCCGCAAGACCCAAAAAGCGCGCAGATCTGCTCAGCGACGTGCTTTCCGTAATCCGTTGCAAGTGAATATTTTAACCTTTAAAAGACAGAGGGCGAAAGCCCGTTACATTTTTAAACATGAACGCCGTACTTCCTGGAGACGCTTCGTCTCGTCTTTAACTTCTCGGACCCCGTTTTAGAAAGTCGGGAGAGCTGTTCGAGGAATTAGGGGCAGGGGTGGCTCGGCTTCTGTGGGCCATCTTAGAGATGGTGCCAGCTTGGTCACAGATAAAAAAGCTGTGGCCAATTTGCTTGCCTCCACCATTGCCCATAATTCTTCAACAGAGCATTATTCACCCGTCTGCGCTTTTTGCAGTTCTTTTCTTCATTTAGCACAGGCACGTCCTGAGAAGGCCTTTGTCGCTTGCGGGACGTAAAGCAATCTATACTCACTCACTCACTCTTCTTCCGGAGAGAGAAGGATAAGCGAGAGTCTCGTATTTGTGATTTTAAGTCCGATAACTCAGAAGACTATAAAAGCCCCTTTTACATTATCAGAATTGCAGTAAGCCTTGCAGAAATGTAATGACTGTGCTGCTGGCCTAGATACCATCCACTATCAATTCCTAACGCATCTGCCTGAGAGGTCACTCCTTGTACTTCTCAAGGCCTTTAACCATATCTGGAGAACTGGCCATTTTCCTCCGTCTTGGCACCAGGCTGTGGTTGTACCGATCCCCAAGCCGGGTAAGGATCCTTCCTACCCGGGCATCTACCGGCCTATCGCTTTGACATCATGTTTATGTAAAACTATGGAGCGCCTGGTCAACGCCCGCCTGGTGTGGCATCTTGAGTCACAGGGTCTCCTCACAGACCTCCAATGCGGTTTCCGGCGCTTCCGTAGTATAACTGACCATTTAGTCCGCTTTGAATCATTTATTCGAGATGCTTTTGTCAACAAGCAGCATGTCTATGCAATTTTCTTCGATATTGAGAAGGCATATGACACTACCTGGAAGTATGGCATAATGTCTGATTTGTTGGATATGGGTTTTAAAGGGCACTTGCCCGTTTTTATTCACAATTTTTTGACTAACCGGTCGTTCCATGTCCGTGTGGGCTCCACCCTCTCCGACTCCTTTGAACAGGAGATGGGTGTTCCACAGGGCAGCATTCTATCTCCTGTTTTATTTAGTATTAAAATTAATAACATTGTAAAGGCCGTCAAGGATGATTCTGAATTGTCTTTGTTTGTTGACGACTTTGCTTTGTGCGCTCGTGGTCGAGGACTTGCGTCTCTTGAGAGGCGCCTGCAGCTGTGCGTTGATCGCATCCAGCGGTGGGTGTCTCTCAATGGATTCAAGTTCTCGCCCTCCAAGACAGTCTGTGTGCATTTTACTAACCAGACGAAATTTTTTTCAGAACCTAGCCTGAGCATTGCGGGAGTGCCAATTAAGGTGGCCGAGGAGGCAAAGTTTCTGGGGGTCATTTTTGACAAAAGACTTACCTTCCGCAACCATATTAATTACCTCAGTACCTCTTGTCAGAAGGCTCTCGACGTTCTTCGTGTCGTTGGTCGGTCTGACTGGGGTGCGGACCGTACTGTGTTACTTCGACTGTACCGGGCCCTTGTTCGGTCCAAACTGGATTACGTCTCTGTGGTGTATGGCTTAGCTTCCAAGTCTGTGCTACAGCGTCTGAACACAATTCACCATCAGGGTCTGCGGATATGTCTTGGGGCCTTCATGACGTTTCCAGTTTCTAGTCTGTATGCCGAGGCAAGGGAACCTTCTCTCAAGCTCCGCCACATCCGCCTCATGCTCAGCTACGTTCTGTAACTGAAGGCCCATCCAGACAATCCTGCCTATAATTGTGTTTTTAAACCATCGTTTGCAGAGATTTACGATACCCATCCGGGAGCTGTCCGTCCACTTTCTTTCCGTGTCCGACCTCATCTGCAGGCAGCCGGATTGGACCTGGACAGAGTTTCGGAATCCCTGCAACACATCACTCCACCCTGGCTCTTACCAGTTCCTGACATCTTGCTGGACTTGACTGCCCACAAGAAAGACTCTACTCCACCAGCCATATACCAACAGAGCCTCAATGAACTGCTTTCAATTTTTCCTGGCTATTGTCATATCTATACGGATGGGTCAAAGTCTGAGGATGGGAGAGTGGCTGCGGCCGCAGTGTCCTCTCGCCATCCTAGACGCCCATTTAAGCACCGCCTCCCAGACCACTCTTCTGTATTTAGTGCAGAACTGCAGGCGGTTCTGCTGGCACTTAGGCATGCTTATCGATCTAGAGAAATGAACTTTCTGATTCTGTCTGACTCTCTTTCTGCCCTGCAGGCCCTTCAGGGCACGGGAAATGACCACCCACTGCTGGTGCAGATCAGAGAGCTCTACGCAGACGATGAAGGAATATTGTGACATCATTTTTATTTGGGTCCCAGGGCATGTGGGCATCAAAAGCAACAGGATCGCATATTCTGCTGCCAACGATGCCCGCAACGACCCTGTCCCTGACACACAGACTGTTTATAGTGATTTTAGACATGTGGTTAGTGCGTACATAGCCCGTGAGTGGCAGTCCAAGTGGGACAAAGAGGAAGCTAACAAGCTGCATGAATTCCTTCCTAAGTTCTACCTTATTGCTGCTGCAGCCGCCGTGAGGAAACTGTCCTTGCTCGGCTCCACATCGGGCACACGTATGTTACGCACTCTTATTTACTCAAACAGGAGGAGCGTCCATGGTGTTATGTCTGCGACGAGCAGTACTCTGTTCGACACTTTTTGCTGTCTTGTGCTGATCTAATCGACACAAGGTATAAACATTTCACAGCAGATTCCTTGAAGGTTTTGTTCCGGGATGTGTCCCCGGACATGATCTTCAGTTTTCTGAGAGAGTGCCATATTTTTAATAAGATTTGAGCGTTTATAGACTATGATGTTTCTATTATTTTGACCTTTTTGAGAGTCTGTCGACGTTTTCTTTAAAGACCTGTGCGACATTTTAGCCTGACATATTTTTAAGGTATATTTACATCATGTCTTAAGACCTTTCTTTAAGTCTGGCTGGCCAGATTTTTACCCTTCCCGCCGTGAGATGGCCTTAGTTGTCTGCTCGGTTTTAAACCCAAATAACTAACTAGCTCTCTGAGGTGGGCGGCCAGGCCCTTAAAACATGCGTTGAAGACTTGTTCTTTGATGATGAGGTCACACAGGTCCTGGTACTCTTTGTTTAAGCCAGCCAGCTCTATCCATTTCTCCAGGTAGCTTCTGATTCTCTCAATGAATGGGCCGGGTGTTTCTCCTTCTTCAGGATTGCAGTTCCGAAACCGTCATCTGTAACCCTCTTCAGTGAAGTCGTACTGTCTCAGCAGGGCGGCTTTCAACTGCGTATAATCTTCGTCTTCTTCTCTTGGCAAGCCGGTGTAAAATTCAAGCAATTTGCCAGTTAGAAGTGCACTCAGCCTGATAACCCAAGTCTCTTGTCTCCAATTGTTACTGCTTGCGAAGCGCTCGAATCACTCCAGATAAGCGTCCATCTTATCTGAATTTTCTGTGAAAGGTGGACGTTTTGGCGCACGGGCTGTTTGCTCTCTGCTGGCTGAAGCTGTTGCTTCATTAGCTCTCTAGCTCTGTGCCTCTATTTCCATCTGCTTTAAATGAATTTCATGTTGTCACTGCCTCTCCGCCTCTTCTCGTTGTTTCTCTGCTTCTTCTCGTTCCGCTTCTCGTTGTTTCTCTGCCTCTCTTCGCTGTTAATCCTGCTACCCTTTCCACTGAGCCAAGTGAAGAGGTCCCGTCGGAGGTGCCTCCCCACCCGGTTCTGCCCTGGGAGACTTGGGTGGGGTTAACTACTTTTTAGTTCCCAGGGTCACCCTGGTCAGCCCCACAGGGTGAGTTTTTCCCTCTATTTTGGGGCATGTGTTTTTGTCTACCCTTGGTCCATTGACCTGTATTTCCCTTTTTTAAACTCTCACTACTCTCTGCGCTGCCTGTAGCTCTTGATATTGGATGTGTGTTGCTAAATGGTCTTGGCTTTATTTAGGCCCCATGTCGTAGGTTTATTTAACGTATTGGACCGGCTAGCGACATACATTCCATTTTCTATTTAGTTTTTTTTTTTCACAAGCAGTGCAGGCACGTCCTGAGAAAGTCTTGTTGCTGTCGGGACGTTAAGCAATGTACAATCAATCAACCGTCGGAGGTGCCAAAATGTTACGTGGTAGAATCGTAGTCGTAGTATAATAACCACACCAGACGCACACACGTAAGGTTCTTTTAAATAAACCTCATTCAGCTGCAACCCATCACACGTGGCTTAAGGATGTAGACAATACTGGAGTAACAGTTCCAACAATATTTTAATTCAGCGATGCGATCTCCACACAATGCAATTCCAAATGCACAAACACTGATACAAAGTCTCTTCTGCAAATGTCCACACTGCAACACAAAGTTTCTCATGCAGTGTCTCTCACAATGTACACCCTATACGGGCCACGTACCTACGATAAACTGCGTGTCTACAACTGACAAAGCAAGACAATGTACATCCACGCTTCCCAGCACCAATCTTTTATAGTGCACCAATTTCTAGAATAATCCAGGTAAATCATACAACGCAACCAATCAAAATACTCTACGTAACTGAAACTCATAAATATTAATAAAGAAAAACTTTCTAGAATCACTACAATAGGCTACAAACATTCAGCTGCTCAATTCAGCTCCAAATTCTTGGCAAAATGACATTTCACAAAAGTATGGCAGGCAGTTCACAACTTAGTCGGAAACTTCGAAACCCTCACATTTTTTTACAATACACAAGAAAACGGCTGACCGCTTCATGCGCACAGTAAACAACTTGTGACCATAAGAGCGGCTTTACACTTTGATACCGAATTTCAAAAGGTTGCCGACGCTTTGATGTTACACACACGAGGTCACTAGACAGAGCGCGATTTTGCTCTAACGTTCTAGTCTATTCTCAGCGTAACTACACAGTACACAAAATCGACCGCTTTTCTCTGTGCGACTTCGCTAGAATCTTCCGGAACAAACCTAGCATAATAACAATGCAAATTCCGCTCCATTCGTGAATAAAAGAAAATCCCACCGAAAAGATACGTGAATGGTAACCATGATAGCTCAAATAAATATCAGATCGTTTCCTACGATTAACACATGACTGCTCTCACAGGACAACACAACCATAATCGTAACATTCGGCTTCTTCTCTTGGCAAGCGGGTGTAAAATTCAAGCGCTTTGCCAGTTAGAAGTGCACTCAGCTTGATAGCCCAAGTCTCTTGTCTCCAGTTATTGCTGCATGCGAAGCGCTGGAATCGCTCCAGATAAGCGTCCATCTTATCTGAATTTTCAACAAAAGGTGGAAGTTTTGACGCACGGGCTGTTTGCTCTCTACTTGCTTATGTTGTTGCTTCAGCAGCTCTCTGGCTCTGTGCCTCTATCTCCATCTGCTTTAACCTTTTGCCACCATAGTCTGCCAACTTGATTTTTCCCTGCTACCGTAGTAATTTTGACAAATTTCATTGGCCTTGTCTGTTGTAAAAATCTTATCATACCCCAACATATTTGGTATCAGTGGAAAAAGCAATTCAAGGTGAACTCGTAGACACTATGCTGAAGAAAATATTTTGTAATGTTAAGATTTTACAGGTGTATAAAGAAGATGGAATAAGAAGCCAAAAATCAAAAACAGTTTCACACTGGGTTCCACTGAAACTGAACATGCTGTTAGTGTATTAGTTAGCCAGAGTGTGAAAATTACACTCACCTAGCATTCCAGAGACATATTCTAGTGTGTCACCAGTAAATAATCCAGAAAGAAAGGCACAACAGAAAAGTTTCTTCACACATAAAAGTTTTTACACCAAAATCCGCCTTTTTTTTTTTTTTGCACATGGGGACGTTTTGTATTAGAGCTTCTAATTCGTTGGTTTCAGCCCATACAAACAAGAAAAGTCACTCTACAAGTAAAGAAATGAGTGTTTGACATATTATAGTAGATTGCTTCCCTTAGACCATACTGCCGGTATTGGCAATAGGGAAACTAGGCCAGCGCACATATGTGTGTGTCCCGTCGGCAACGGAGCTTTGCTTGGGGCACACATATGTGTGTTCCGTCGTCAAAAGGTTAAATGAATTTCATGTTGTCACTGCCTCTCCACCTCTTCTCGCTGTTTCTCTGCCGCTTCTCGCTCCTCCTCTCGTTGTTTCTCTGCCTCTCTTCGCTGTATCTCTGCTTCTTCTCGTTGAATTTCGAGTTTCCTGATTATTTTAAACTCTTCAGCTCTTTCTTCTCTCTCCAATTCTCTCTCTCTCTCTCTCTCTCTCTCTCTCTCTCTCTCTCTCTCGTCTCTTTTCTTCTTTCTCCTCTCTTTCCAGTCTCTCCTTTTCTTCTCTCTCTCGTCTCTTTTCTTCTTTCTCCTCTTTCTCCTTTACGAACTCGAGGAGTTGAGCTCCTTCGAGTCCACATTTCTTTCCAATTTTCAGGAATGTCTCCATTTCCGATGTCGCCATCTCTGCGTTTCACTGCTGGCTGTTTTCTCCGGCTACCCTTTCCACTGAGCCAACTCGAGAAGTCCCGTCGGAGGTGCCAAAATGTTACGTGGTGGAGTCGTAGTCGCAGTATGATATCACACCAGACGCACGCACGTAAGGTTCTTTAAAAGAAACTTCATTCAGCTGCAACCCGTCACACGTGGCTTAAGGTTGTAGACAATACTGGAGTAACAGTTCCAACAATATTTTATTTCAGCGATGCGATCTCCACTCAATGTATTCCAAAATGCACCAACACTGATACAATGTCTTCTTTCGAAATGTCAACACTGTGGACACACTGCGTTTCTCATACAACGTTATGCTGCGTCTCTCACAATGTACACCCTATACGGGCCACGTACCTTCGATAAACTGTGTGTCCCTACAACTGACAATTTATGACACTGTACACACGTGCTTCCTAGCACCATCATTTATAGTAAAACAACTTTCCAGAAAAATCCAACGAATTCACACAACACAACCAATCAGAACGAAACACGTAACTGAAACTTATAAATATTAATTTTAAAAAAAGAACTTTCTAGAATAAACTATAATAGTCTACAAAAATTCGACTGCTAACTTCAGCCCCAAATCCCAGTGTGTAATGACGTCACACAAGAGTATGGCAGACTGTTCACGACTTTTCATTATACACACTGACCGGCTGCTAAATTCACGCGCACAGAAAACAACTATGACTAAAATTAGAGCGGCTCTGCTACTGTGTTGCAAAATGTTGCCTACCCTTTGAGGTCACTTGTAAGGTCACTCGACAGAGCGTGACTTCACTTGAACATTCTAATCTATTCTCAGCGAATCTATGCATTACAAAAATCGACCGCTCTTCTCCGTGCGACTTTGCCAGAAACTTCCAGACTAATCTTAACGTGTCATAACAAAGCCAATTTTGCTCTCTGTGCGAACGATAGAGAATCTTACTGAAAAGGTACGTGATTCATAACCAAGATAGCTCAAATATCGGATCGTTACCTACGATTAATACATGCATGCTCCCACGGAACAACACAACCACAATCGTAACAACTACACATTTGTATGTGCTCTTTCTGATGGTAAAACGTGTATCATTTTTTATGTGTCTGACATTCTGGGTGATCCTATCCCTAGAAGTGGGCAGCATCTAAAAGACATTCTCCTGCAGGCAATCATTAGTACACTTTTCTGAAGTATGTCTAAAACATCTCTTTTTTCCCTCTGAGAGCTCCTGCTTGTGCTAGTCTGATTTCATCAATGAGGCGTCTCTCACTCTCACGGCCATACGGGGTCAGCGTACAAGCACGAATGCTTGCCACACAACTGACAGATTTGCGATCCAGTTTAGCACGAATGCTTGACGCACAACTGAGAGATCTACGATCTAATTTAGCAGACTACATGTAAGTGCAAGCGATCGAGTCAGTCTGTGAATACAATGGCGGAACACGGAAAAATAAACATTGTACTTTTGAGCATACGTAGTGATGTGATTCTCCCAGGGTTCAGTTGACCATGTGACCGACCGCAAGCATTTCACACTGTCCATTCTTTCGTGTATTCCTGTCATGATAAAGGCTTTGGGAACAGAAAAATCTACACCCGGATATCGACTGGGATATCAGGGATCTGAGTTACACTCCCCATAACAAGTGTTTTCCAATACCACCGAAATTGGCTAAACTAATGGAAACATCGTCGCACTTCCATGCCCCGCAAGCATAAACATCAGTTGTGCCGTACTTTCAACTTGGCAGTCAGAAACACGTGGTCTGCAGAGTTGTGCTTGGTCGAGAGGCTAAGTCTGATTGACATTTCACCCCAGGAATGGGTCTATTAACTCATGCAGGTGTAAATCGCTTTCAACATCAGCAGTTGAACTTCCGGTCTGAATTCCGTTAATAGCTAGTCCCAAAAAAGTACCATGAAAGAAAAAGTAGCTGCCATAGCAAAATAAAGAGTAGTAACAAACCTTTTATGATATTTCTGATAAAGCCTTTGCATTTTCAGTACAACGTGCTTCATCCTAATGTTTGTATTTTTTCTGACCCACTGTCACATTTTACATCATCATTTAACAGTAAAACAAAATGCACTGTCAGCACATATTTTCCTTTTGTCAACCAAGCACATTTGAAAAAAAAAAAACGCATCATGAGAGGACTGCACACCAAAAAGCATGATAAAATGTCTTGCTGTTACAATGGAATGCACGTGTGTTTCTAGTTGTGTTTGTTTCGGACGCCACCGTGTGTGTGTGTGTGTGTGTGTGTGTGTGTGTGTGTGTGTGTGTGTGTGTGTGTGTTTGTGTGTGTGTGTGTGAGTGTGAATGTGAGTGTGAGTGTGAGTGTGTGAGTGTGATTGTGCACAAAACCCTTAAAATGGGTGACTTTCTTTATCATCCTTATGAAAAATGGGTGTGTGTAAAATTCTGGGTGCACAAGTCAGACACCCATTTTTTTCTGAGGGTTGTTTCTGCATTATCTTGCCTTAGAATGTTATAAAAAAAATTTTAAATCAGTTTTTCCCATTTTGGTTTTGTTTAATGCACTTTTGAGTTAGAGGACACTCCTTAAGTGTGTTTTGAACTTGTCCTAGCAGTGAGTGTGTGAGTGTGCACAAAACCCCCAAAATGTGTGTGTGTGTGTGTGTGTGTGTGTGTGTGTGTGTGTGTGTGTGTGTGTGTGTGTGACATCACCCTTCTCAGCTATAAATAACTTAATGCCTGATTGTTCGACAGCATAGGTTAGACAAAGTGAGACGGAGAGATACAAAAGGGGGTGGGGGGGGGGGGTGGGGGGGGGGGAGATTTTAGTTGTGTGAGGGAGTACATTGTTTATGTTTCTGCAAAATGAGGTTTGTTATTTGAGGGTGTGGTTGTTTTGTGAACAATTGTTGAGTTGTGTTGTGGTTCCGGAGTGATCTGCTGGGTGGTCATGTCTAATGGCCAATTTTAGAGCAATGTATTTGTGCGCCGGCGACTTGGGCAATGTATTTGTGCGCCAGCAACATGCTATGGAGTGAAGTGATCGTATGAATGCGCAGTGTGAGAGAGCACCTGTACTTTGGGGGACGCTGCTGTTGTCTTGTGTCCTGCCCGACCTTTTGCTTCAACCTGTTGCTTTATTTGTAGGTTTGTCGGTGTTATGAATGCCTTCGTTTTGGTTGCATCTCCTCTTGGATTGTATGCACGAGTTGACTGAATGCAAATGACGTCAAACAGTCAGCGTCATTACGCGCGTCGTCTGCTGCAGTAGAAAGAGTGAAGGCTTGGATGGGCCATTTTCGGATGTAATGCTAGGTCAGAGAAAGAAACCTAATGTTGCCAAAAGGTGTAATGCAATAGCAAAGTATTGTTTGTGTGAATGCTGCCCGTTTGGGGGCAGGACTGGAAAGTCGAGTGCTGAGCGAAGAGAGAAGGTGCCATGGGAAAAATATCCAGCACTATACGTTGGCCTAGATGCACAACAGTTACAAGCGTTGTAAATTAAAACACTTTTAACATTAACAAAAGTTGAGTTAAAAGAGGTTTTAAAACAGTTTTAATAAAAACTTTTGTCCGACACGCTTCTAACAACAGCAGTTTCTTGAGCTGCTTTTTGCTGATGATGCTGCCCTCGTTGCACACACAGAGAGAGCCCTGCAGCGCATCACGTCTTGCTTCGCAGATGCTGCCCAGCTCTTTGGACTCGAGGTCAGTCTGAAAAAGACAGAGGTCCTCCATCAGCCGGCACCCAAGACAGTGTATCGCCCTCCTCACATCACCATTGGCGAGTCTGAACTAAAGTCAGTGCACCAGTTTACTTACCTTGGCTGCATTATCACGTCGGACGCCAAGCTGGACAAGGAGCTTGACAGCAGGCTGGCAAAAGCGAACAGCGCTTTCGGGCGACTTTTCAAGCGGGTGTGGCACAATCAACAGCTGAAAACAGGCACCAAGATCAGCGTGTACAGAGCTGTGGTCCTCACCACCCTGCTGTATGGTTCCGAGTCCTGGGCCCTCTACCGCAGCCAACTACTACTCCTCGAACGCTTTCACCAGCGCTGCCTGCGTACCATCCTGGGCATTCACTGGAGTGACTATGTCACCAACGTCGAGGTCCTTGAACAGGCTGAAACTGTGAGCATCGAGGCTTTGCTGCTGCGGACACAGCTCCGCTGGGCGGGGCATGTCTCCAGGATGGAGGATCATCGCCTACCAAAGATCACCCTGTTCGGCGAGCTTGCTACTGGACACCGTGACAGAGGGGCACCAAAGAAGAGATACAAAGACTGTCTCAAGAAGTCACTTAGTGCCTGCCAAATCGACCACCACCAGTGGTCTTCGCTTGCTGCGGACCGTGACACCTGGCGCTCCACCATTTACAAGGCAGCTGTCTCCTTTGAGGACTCTCACAGAGCTAGCCTTAAGGACAAGCGGCTCAGGAGAAAAAACAGAGATGCCGCAGCTCAGAACCCCGGCCATACCTTCCCCTGCAGCCACTGCGGTCGAACCTGCCTGTCTCGGATTGGCCTCCGCAGCCACGAACAAGCCTGCAGACGTCGTGGGAAACTCCTATAAAATCTTCGTTCGCGAAGTCAAGCCAAGAGAGAAGTACTTAATACATGTATTAAGGCAGCCAATCGGAGTTCACAAATCGACCCCGTGGCCGACATAGTACATGTATTAAGTCAAAGTACCAGCCAATCCAAACCGCGTAGTATTAGAACGTGTAATAAGTCACTTTTTACATGTTCTATTATGAACAGCCAATCAGATAAGCGCTTACAAATAACCGCAGGGGTTACACCCTCATACTCAAGGATATTCCGCGGGGTACTGCTAAAACCAGGAATAACATGTCCTAAGTTAAAATAACCATATCCATAACTATTATTGCGTACTTAAACACAAAATATTCATGTGTTAGATGTTTGGTTTACATTAAAGTTGATTTAGTTGTACTAGTAAGCCGTTGACGTCGATTACTTCCCTTGCTACACGATCGCGCTGTCCAAAAACAGTCGGAATAACTTCTCCTAAACCAAAATAACCACATAAACACATATTATAGTCGTAATATTCCTATATTTGAAGTTGTAGGTGCCGCAAAAATTGTTTATTTAGCGTTAGAAAGCTTCGATGGGCTTGTTCTTTGAGCATCTTGATCTATGCATATCTTCACCCTACGTGCATTCGCCCAGACCGTTCGTCCCAATCACATTTCGTCCCATGATGTTTCATCCCCTATGCTCTTTATTGGAACACATTACGCTATTAACGGACCACGATAATCAGTTGACATTCAAAGAGAAGATAACTGGACCGTTTCTGAGCTCAAATAGTTAAAGGAAACGTTTCTGAGTTCGTATTTTTCAAGCAACCCTTAATTTATGTTTAAATATTTTGGGGCAATGGATATAAATTATTATACTCTGTGTGTATTAAATGTATTATACTCTTCATATTTAAATTTATTTGCTTTGTTGTTTTTTAAGTCTCCTCTATTTATGAAAGGGACTTTTTAGGATTGGTCGCGGTGGGGCAAATTTAATAACATGTCCATGATGTCAAAGGTGGGCACTGAGGCCCAAACCTCTGACAAATGAATAATAAGATAAAAATTACGTCATGTCTAGTTTGGCACGAAAGGCGGTATGTGTGTGTGCGTGTGTGTGTGTATAAATGTAGACATGAGAATCTCAGATATTGCTGTCCTGGCCGTACAAGCTCACTTGAAACTTGACGCAATACTTTATTTAAGGGATGGTTAAGAGAGACTCCGAGCATTTGTAACTGATGGATGTCTCATTGAAGACATAAAAAAAACATTTATAGAAAGTCGGTTCACCCAGATTAGGGTCCGTAATTTTTGTCATATTTACTTGAAATGTAGGACATAGCTAGTTTGAAGAAAGACACATGATGAGTTCGTTAGCCATCTTTGTACCTCTTTAACTTTTAAAAATAATAATTAATTCACTTCTGCAAGTTTTGGATCTACTATATACTCCGATCAAACAGGCAGCCCTGGAAGAGGCTGTGTGGAACAAAACAGTCAGCCCTGGAAGAGGCTGCGTGCCTTTGGGACGAGTGACTTGAAACATCAATTTTGTCCCCTTGTTCACGGCGTCGTAATTCTTGCGTTGTGTTGACGCCAAGCTTATAGTGATGTCATTTTGTTGCTCCTGCTATTCTTCATAATTGCTGTCACTTCTCCAGCCCAACAAAGCATACTAATTTGTGTGAAAGCAGGTTGACTTTTCTTAGCTACATATAATACTAAGTATACGGGTCACTTCCATGCTCTTCTGAAAGCGAGTCGATGTGTGCCAGTGTGTGTGTTAGTGCGTGCATGTGCGCTCCAAACATCTTCAAGAGGCATAGATTCTCATACACCCGAAGGGCACGCGCAGGAGGATCTATGCCAGATGAACACGCGCGTGTGTGTGTGTGTGTGTGTGTGTGTGTGTGTGTGTGTGTGTGTGTGTGTGTGTGTGTGTGTGTGTGTGTGTGTGTGAAAGAGAGAGAGAGAGAGAGACAATGACAATGATTTTTTATTTTACAACGGTGAAAGTTTTGGTGAAACCATTTTTCGAACTTGCTTTTGCTAATCTACATAACATATAATGCACAAATCACAAAATAATATCTTTAAATTGGGAAAAACAAAATATAAAAAGAAAAAAAAATGAAAATATAAACTTTAAAAAAAGAAATCATTGAAGAAGTGGAAATAAACATAGAAAATCTCACACATACACACAGTTGTAAAGGTGTACATATCCATACATACATTCATAGACACAAGCACAAACACACGCGCGCGTGCGCGCACACAAATACGTACAGCATTAGCATCTTGTATTAACTGAAGATATAACTGAATGAAGAGTTAGAAAGGGGAAAATAGAACACTGCAAGTGCTTACGATGATGAGGTGAGGTACTTAAAGAGACCGGTTTTAAAAGATGAAAGCGTTGTTGATGTTGTAACATTTTGGGGCAATGTGTTCCATATGCTAGCACCCGAGAACGCTAAATTTGTCTTATAGAGATCGATACTAGGTCGTGGCACAGTAATGGACTGCCTTGATCTGGAGTATGTTGATACCGGGAGGGAAAACATTTTTGTTAATATACTCGGGGAGTCTGTTATTCAATACTTTGAACATTGTTATTCCTTTTTTGTATAATAAATGTTTTTTTCAAGGGGAGAATTTCTAAGGTTTTCAGTTTATTATCCGTTGTTGAGTTAGGGTAATAATACCAATAATACCGTTATTATATAGGCGCTTTTTCTCAATTTTTGGGGAAATCGACTCAAAGCGCCGCGCCTGAAACCCAACACACACACACTCACGAAACAGACATGGATTTACGCCATTTAAGACAAGCACAGTACAAACACAGTACAAGACAAACGAAGGGCCAGTCAGCTACTGAAGTTACAGAGATTTTTGATCACTTGTATTTGAAATTTGTAAAGTGGCCTGAGACCGGTACCAAAGCGTGGGGGATGGGGGGGTGGGTGGAAGAACCGGAGTACCCGGAGAAAGAAACCCCCGACGGTCCGCCCGAATTAACGGTGACACTTACCAGAGGAGAAAAGTCCAACGCCGGAACCCGGTATCGAACCTCGCACCCTTGGCATTGGTGGCAGGCGCCTTAACCACTGCGCCACGGACCGCCCAGGGTCTGAAAAGATAATCTTCGCGGCTCTACGATGAAGAGAGTTCAGCCTCTTTAACTGGACCTCGCTTGCGCCATCCCACACCGTAGAAGCATAATCTATATGTGACCTGATGTGGGCATTGAAGAACAGTTTTCGTGTTTCTACATTAGCTATATGTTTTAACTTGGATAAAATAAACAGTTTCTTTGATATTGTTTTACATATATTACTAAGATGGCATTGCAACACCGAAAAGACTATGTTCCGTTTCCTGGCTGATAGATTTGCCTTGAAGGGACAAGCTGAGTGAGAGAGTGCCGAGGTGGTGCTTTTGGCGGGTACTTACACCCATACATTCAGTTTTTGCAGGGTTTAAGATCATGGAATTGTTACTCTATCAGCTGTTAATGTCCTGTAGTGTGTTTTGTAGGTGCTTGTCAATTACTGACAAATCCTTATCGGGAGTGTGTATCGCCCCAGCCAGCACACCAATATAGGTCCAATATTGGCTTAGATATTGGGCCGATATATAGGTGTTGATATTGGAAGTGCAAATTTGCCCGTGATGTTGGCCCAATATTGGGTAAATGTTGGCTGCCAAGCTGGATCCATCCTAGGGCCAATATAGTGAATGTTGGCTGCCAATGTAGTGCCAAGCTAGAACCATCCTAGAACCAGTATGGTGCCAAGCTGGATCCATCCTAGGACCAGTATGGTGAATATTGGCTGCCATTATAGTACCAAGCTGGATCCATCCTAGGACCAGTATGGTGAATATTGGCTGCCATTATAGTGCCAAGCTGGATCCATCATAGGACTAGTATGGTGAATATTGGCTGCCATTATAGTGCCAAGCTAGGTCCATCCTAGGACCAGTATGGTGAATATTGGCTGCCATTATAGTGCCAAGCTGCATCCATCCTAGGACCAGTATGGTGAATATTGGCTGCCAATATAGTGCCAAGCTTAATCCTTTCTGGTGATATTCTGCCAACCATTTTCCAACCTGTATAGTATTGTCCCAGATTTGGATATTTGTAATTTAATCCAGCTTTCAGTCATCCGAGGAAAAAGACCATCATGCAAACATATATAAATCTGCTAGTTAGCTTCATTATGAGCCAACACTAGGCCTGGACAATTGCCATTTTCCCTTTGTATGGCAAGATCAAATCAAACGTTCATCAAAATATGTAACACCTACCTCAAAACACAACTTAAAGAAAAAGACCTGAACTCATAGATTCACAGTGATGCACAAGTTTAATCTGATTCTCAGTTTTAAAAATAGAAAACATTCCAACTATATCGATAGTAATTACAAGCATGCAAATTGCAATATGAATAATTAAGGACAATGATTATCTCAGCTAACCATTTTCATCTGATAATTACTGCCTGAAATAATTTGACTATGTTGGCTCCAGAGAAGTGCCAGAACAGCTTTGTGCACAGTTCTGGCACCACCCTTGAACTAAAATGGTTGATGTATATCTCCTTACCCATAACATAGCTTTCACAGGGCAGTCTGAAGTTAAAACAAATCATCCTCAGGCAGGATTGAACTGATAAATTACCCCCCACCCCACCCCCCCACCCACCCACCCACACAAACCTGTCTGTAACAATACACAAAATGTACCCAAAAAAAAAAAAACCATGCCCACAATTTACAAAAACAATTGTTCTGATACATGACATACAAAAACCATCTCTGAATATACACACAGATTTTGAGGTACTGGCAACGGGATCTGTAGACATAACAGATTTTGTATACAGCGCATGTATACAGTGCATGACTAACTTTCTTACAGATTAACAGAATATACTGACAATTCGATTAAAGACAAAATTTCCTCCTAAACATACAGGATTTGGCACAAACAACATTGGTTATGAAAAGAAAAGAATGTCATATGACATGTCCTTATTAACCCTTTTCATCCTGATACACTCCTGCTTGAAATTAATTGACTATGACAGTTCAAGGGTGGTGCCACAATAGCTTGGCACCTGAGGCACCAAGCTATTCTGGCACTACCCATGAACTAAAATGGTTGATCCGTTGCGTAATTTTAATGTAGCCTTCATAGGACAATAAGGAAATCTGACAAAATCAGCATCAGGATGTAATGGGTTAAAAAGAGTGTCAAATTCATGTACATAATGCTGATCAACTGGCATCGGTACAATAAAAAAAAATGTAACCATGAAACCATAATATTAATAATAAATGTAAATATGCAGGCAACCATGACCTGGCATATTGATTCTAGCAACACAGAATTTAAAAAAAGTATTTAAAAATTGCCTCAAGTGACATATAATACTGACTAGAGTAATAATAAATTATAATACCGTTATTATATAGGCGCTTTTTCTCAATTTTTGGGGAAATCGACTCAAAGCGCCGCGCCTGAAACCCAACACACACACTCACGAAACAGACACGGATTTACGCCATTTAAGACACAGTACAAACACAGTACAAGACGAACGAAGGGCCAGTCAGCTACTGAAGTTACAGAGATTTTTTGATCGCTTGTATTTGAAATTTGTAAAGTGGCCTGAGACCGGTACCAAAGTGTGGGGGGTGGGGGGTGGGGGGTGGAAGAACCGTAGTACCCGGAGAAAGAACCCCCGACGTGTTGGAAGGGCGCTTAAAAAAAAACCAACAAAAAAAAAAACACCAAAAAAACAAACACAGAAATTGGCACAATACTTAAAATAAAAATACTTACTAGCACTACTACTAGCACTAACCATGTACTAGCACTAACCATGTACAGATGCTGATTAGCTGTTTATAGAGACTACTTTAAACTGCATGCACACATCAGTAAGCATCACCCCCTGAACAGACAATTTGCGTGGGAAAATCTGTGCATCAAGTCAGAGCATAGATAAAATACATGGTCGACATCTTTGAAAAGTTTGTATTTAACCCACAAAGTAGCTTACAGTTACACTGAATGATGCCTTGCTTTGGGAAGTACATACCCGGTTGTCAAGAATTCTTTACTGCGTATTTATGAAGTCCTTACTAACACTTTAGTAGCAGGCATACATTATTAATTTTATCAAGTGGAAATGTGACTGGCCCGTGGGCATGTAATCGTATTAATGTAAATGCCACTAAAAGCATTGTGCAACTGGAAACAAAGTGTGCCCAAACACATTATTACCAATGCTGATATTTAACTGTCGGCAATGAATCTCAGGACATCCTCATAAAGCCGCACTCCTGACACAAATTCCTCATGCTGTCCAGCCGTAGTTCTGGAGGACAACGGGTCGACAGTAGCCTTGAGAAGCTGAAGTCTGTCATTCATCAAAGGGCACGAGATTCATTCAACTTCTCTTGCCTGACCTGTGGGTGCTGGCTGCTGCCTTTCATCATCTGCAACAATGGTAGCCTCAAGCCGACGTCCTTCAACTATGTCTCTCAAAGCTTCATTAAGAAAGAAACAACAGATTTTGTAAAAGGACACAAAAATAAAAAAAGAAGAGAAATTAACAACTTGCACAGTTCACATGTATGACTAAACTGCATAAACTGCTGGCGTTGCCGAATCACTATCACTTTCGAATCACGAATCATACGCGATTTTCAATGATGGAATGAAGAAGAAAAAGCAAAAAAAAGCTCAAATGCTATGGTTTCGACAAGCCGCTGTCATATATACTATCACCCTCTGACTTTGTTACATCGCCGAGTAGTGCCCAAGAAGATACTGCACTGTGTGCAGCACTTGGACACTTTCAGAGGTTTTGGTTGCGTGTTCTAATAGCTTCAGCAAGAAGAAGGCACGTGGTCGACATGCATGCATGTGTGTGTATGTGTGTGTGTGTGTGCCCTGTGCGCACGCATGTGCTCACTGTTGTGTGTAAAAGAGATTACCAATCACTCAGGGAGAGGGAGTTAGGCTTTGAATGATTAATTCACCAGTTATTATGGGCAACTCCTATAAAATCTTCGTTCGCGAAGTCAAGCCAAGAGATTTAATTGTAAACTAAACAACATGGAAATGATGAAATTTTTCTTAAATAAATTTTCTTAGTCTGACCTGTTATTATACTCAGATGGGGGTCTGTGTGCACACCTGGGGGCCTACAGACACTTGAAGCAGTTGTAAAAACAGGAGCCCCGACAACAATAATATTTTGTGACTTTTTGGCCACTGAAATGAGCCACAGTTTAAGTGCCTTAAACCATTTTACCGCATGGCTGCATTTCCACATTTTGAATGTGTCATATGGACTATGTACCAGTTGCAGGAGCTGAATCGACCATGATATCTGACACCAAGCTAATTTGGCACTACCCCTGAACTGTCATTGTCAAACTCTAGTGCGTCATGGCTAAATGGGTAAAGTAAAGGGATGGCTTTGTGTCGGTGAAAATGTTTTCTGGAAATGAGTCAATAATGCGATACTTATGTCTTATCAGCTACTCACTTTGCAACATACCTTAGCCTTGAATTCAGAGTTGCGACTGAAACTCCAAGTATTTCAGCCATTTCTGTTGTCCTTAAATGCACGTCCTGCATCAACTGCAGCTGTTCCACAGGTATGTGGTATCGAGGAGCGTGGGCCTCAGCCCTGGAAACACGCTGAGCTCTTTAAGTACTGTGGGCTGCCAACAAAAAATGAATTATTAATCCATTGCGATTCTACAAAGTGGCCCAGCAATGACTTCAGTGAAGACAGCACATTCCCTGAGGCACTGCCTATCACATATGTTGTGTACAATGATGTATGTAGTGTATTATTACTACATGTGTAAATGTACAATGAAAATGTTCCCACCTGTCCTCTACACTTTTCAGTTATGGAAAGTGTACTTTTTTTCTAAGAAAATTATTTGCAAAGTGTACTGAAAGTTTCACTAGTGAAACAGAAACAACCCGTGTAAGACTAAGAGCTGCGTTATATCTTTTCTCAGTCTTGTACAAGACATGGGCTCCAGTCTGACTATGTGTTCTCACTTTTTGCAGGATTCAAAAAGAGGTACAATGGGGCAAACAATGTCACTAAGTCAGTAAAATACAACTTACTTGGCACATGGGATTCTGGCATTTTCGGGACTCCTCCAACATTTGCGTCACCTGATCTTTCAGTGACGCTGCCGTTTCCACTGGAAGAGTACGGCCAGACACTTGCGCAATGCTCCACTCTAGTGATTCCAGGCTGCAATTACAGAAAGACATTTCTGCATGTATATGATCTAAATTCCTCAGCATCCCTATCAACAAATGCCAAATTACTCAATACTCTTATTAGAATGCTGACCAAGCCTGACTAATAGACACATAACAAAACCAAAGAGATGAAAACAGTACCGGTATAATGAGAATTCAATACAACCAGTGAATATATACTCTAAACAATTGGTCAGCTTAGTCTGCTAGCCTGAAACTAACTTAAATTATTAATAATTCTCAAAAAGCATGCTAAAGGTGCAGGACTAAGCTCACTCATGCAACTGCCCTTTGCCTGGTCTTTGTCTTCACTGTGAAAGATGTCACCGGAGCCAATAATTTTTTGGAGCTTACTTTTGGCATGCTGCATTTCAAAGCCACATTGCCTACACGGCCAATTGAGTGAAAATTGGCAGATCGTTGAGAGTATTTTTCCTTTGTCGACTTATCGCTGGCACAGTCCCAAATTCAAGAATCAACGTTCGATTCTCTGCTGAAGCAATCATATATCATGTTTAGAGGCCATACTATCAATATTAATTAAATTCATTGTGACTTTAGGACACTGCAATGCAATAAGACTGTCTTTATGTATTAACATGAGCTAAGGATTCCTTTTTTTAATAGAAACAAATATGAGTCTCAAAAACGTTTATATATTTTAAGATCGGAAACGGTCCTGTTATGTTCTCTTTGAATGTCAAATGATTATCTTGGTCCGTTAATAGCGTAATGTGTTTCATTAAATAGCAACGGGGATGAAACGTCATGGGACGAAATGTGTTTGGGCCGAACGGTCTGGGCGAATGCGCGTAGGGTGAAGACAGGCATAGATCAAGAGACTCAAAGAACGAACCCTTCAAAGCATTATAACGCTAAATAAACAACTTTTACGGCACCTACAACCTCAAATATAAGAATATTTCGACTTTAGGTACTTAATAGTATGTGTTTATGTGTTTATTTTATTAGGAGAGGTTATTCCGACTGTTTTTAGACAGCGCGATCGTGTAGCTACTAGCAAGGGAAGTAATCGACGCGACAACGCAGTGGAAAAAGGCTTACTAGTACAACTAAATCATGGTATTATTAATGTAAACCAAACTTTTAAAACATGATTATTTTGTGTTTAGGTACGCAATAATAGTTACAGACATGGTTATTTTAGCTTAGGACAGGTTATTCCGGGTTTTAGTAGGTCCCAGTTTCACCGACTGAGTCGATCCTATTAGAAATTTGGAGTCCGTCGACGCTTTCTACGGTATTAACTGTATATTTGGAGGGATAAATGCATGAATATTTTACATACCTTAATATTACAGCAGGCGGATCCACACCAGATATCAGCGAGTTGCCACAATGTGTCAGTCTTTGTAGCGCACGGCGAAGAAATGTCTGTCCTTCCGCCATGTTTATCGCACACATTTTGCAAACTGTAAGCGCTGCTTTCATTGGCTGATTCAATAGTACATGTATTAAGTATTTATTGCATCTACTGCTGACTTAATACATGTTAAAAGTCTGTCACGTGTGTCGATATCTGCTATTCATTGGCTGCCTTAATACATGTATTAAGTACTTAATACATGTACTAATGACTTACTTCACGGTGTTTTGGCCAACCGTCTTGTACCGCGCCATAACCGCCACGATTGCTTCTCTTAGCTGGCCTATAGTGTGGGATGTGGCCAACTGGATTTATCTGGTGCACTCCAAATGTGTATTTGTGAGTGGTTCGACGTGCAACTCGGTGCGTGCCTCTGAAATGACCTACTGATTCCACTGATAATGAAAATCTTTCATTCACAAGAGAGCATTCAGCAGCTCTATAAAACCAAAAGTGATGACCCCCCCCCCCCACGCCCCCTCCCCCCACCCCCTCCCTCTCCATCCCCCCTCCCCGCACAATCCCACCGGCCAAACAACCATAATAAAATCAACCAGAGTTATGTTTAGTGAGGTATTTGTTCATTGTGTGCTGCGTCATGTCATTGTGCTTGACATTTTTAATGCAGGAAAAAGAAGGAATACACATTAAGTTGAAGGAAAAGACATTAAGTTGAAAAAAGAATAACAACAATCAAATGTGGAAAAGAAGCATCAAATATTCCGTGAATTTTACCTTATTACAGACGCCTAATTTTCTTAAGATAGTCCATTGTGATGAAGCTCTATGCTCGTGCATAGTACTCATACATTAGGGTTAGTACGGTACGGTTTTTGTTAACGGTTTGTTTGTGCCGATAGTCCGGGTGGCATTAGGCTCCACGGGAAATCTGTAAGACATGGTTAGCACGGAGTTTTGGTGAGTTCTGTTTAGTGAGTTCTAGGCGGAAGCTGTACTGTGTCTGTCAGAGGTCTAGATCGGTAGTACGGGCTGTCTTGTCGTATGGAACGGTTGTGTTTGAGATACCTAGCCCGTATTCCAAGACTCTGAAGCCTAGATTTCAGGTATGTTTCTATATATGTAGTATTGATAGTTGCTTAGTTAAAGACAGTATGCGTTGCTAAGAGTAATTTGCTTGTATAGTGCTGACCGGTTTTGGTTCAGTTATGTTGGTTTAGAATTCAGTGAAGTAACCGGTGTTTTGGTATACAGTTATTTACCGAGATGGATAACTAAAAGAATGTGAGGTGTGTATGTCTAAGTCGCTATGAAGGTAGTACGTGGATGGTTAAGCATAGTCTTTTCCAGTGTATAGAGTAGTGTATAGCAAGAGTGTTAGGCTATAGTCTGTTTCAAGATAGTGACAGAGATATGGGGGGGGGGGGGGGCGGGGTTACGGAAGTAGACAGTTTATGAAGCACGTGTGTGTGTGTGAATGAACGTGTGAGTTATTTGTATCGGCCAGGTCACGTGACGTTTCTCATTTATCCAATATGTGGTGTGTTTAGCAAGTGTTACGTTGGGACTTTGTTGTCTATTCAGAGTTCTTGTAAAGAGTGGAACGACGGACGCCGAGACGTCGAGTCACAGGTGGGACCTAACGTGAGGTCATCCCTCCAGCTCTTCACTGAGAGTGAGTCTGACCGGGACCAAGACGCCCGAGTCAAAGCGAGAACTGCGCTACCGTACGAGAACGAGGACGTCCGTGCCAAAGAGACAGGACGGCAAGAAGAAGCGTACGACGAAGGACTTTCACGCCTGGACGTGAGAAGGACCAACGTAACCAGGCAATAACATCAAACAGGTTGGAGACAGTGTGAAACAAAAACCTAGCCTGGCAAAGATATTGTGATGTGTATGTGATGTATATAGCTTGATAGTGTGAGCGTTTTTTTGGTATATTTATATTGTATAAAAGTCACTTTAGAAAGGGAACCCGTGTGTTTGTTTTACCGCATGAATGCGCCCGTCTGAGTCAGTGGCGGTGTATGCGTCTGTTGCGTGAGAGTCTGTACGTGCGACTGTGGGCAAGTCTGCGTGCGTTACAGTGGTGACCCTGTTTTAGCGGTATTTTAGAGTAGTGCGGGCGATAGTTTGGCAGTGGACTTAAAGTTTCTGTATTGCTAGGTGCGTGTAGGGTTGTTGATATTTTTGCCATTTATTTGAATTTTTACGTTTTCAAGTTTTGGGAAGTTGTTGTAGCAAATATGGAGACAGACCCGGTAGAGACTTACATTAAGCAAGGTGAAAGGCTAGGTCTTAAGGACGAGAAACGTTTTGATTATGTAGAGAAGTGTAGGGATAGGGAAGATAGGGCGAGAGAAAGAGAAGCTCAGAGAGAAAGAGAAGAGAGAGTACTTAAGAAAGAGGAACTAGAGGTTCAGAAAGTCTTAAAAGAGAAGGAGTTAGAAGTTCAGAGGGTGAAAGACGAGAAAGAGTTGGAGATTCGTAGACTAAGAGAGGAGAAAGAGTTGGAAATGCAGATACAGAGGGAGGAGAAAGAGCTAGAAATTCAGAGAGAGAGAGAAGAGAAAGACAGAATACTTAAGAAAGAGGAAATGGACCTAAAGGAGAAAGAGTTAGAAGCTCAGAGAGAGCGAGAAGAGAAAGAAAGGGTCTTAAAGGAGAAGGAATTAGAAGTACAGAGAGAAGAGAGAGTGTTTCAGAGAGAGAAAGACGAGAAGTCTCTAGCGTTTCAGAGAGAGAAGGACGAGAGGGAACATGCGTTAAGAGAGAAGGAACTAGAGTATCAGAGGGAAGAAAAAGAGAGGGATAGAGAGGTACAATTACAGTTAGCTCGAGATGCGGGGTCTAGAACTTCAGATAGTGATTCGGTAGGCCGAGGAATACGTAATTTTCCTATACTGCCAATGTTCAAGGAGTCTGTGGACTCCATTGACGCTTTTTTGTGTCGTTTCGAGTCTCGTGCGCAGGCGTTGAGTTGGCCTTCTGCCAACTGGCCCGTTTTGCTTTCGTCTGTGCTAGAGGGTCAGGCCTTGAGTCTTTACCATAGCTTGAACGTTTCGGGGAACATAGATTACGAGACTTTGAAGGAGTGTCTCTTGCAGAAGTTCCAGTGTAATGCGGAAGGTTTTAGAGAACGCTTGAGAGCTTGTCGGCCAGAGACAGGGGAATCGTTTGTGTCTTTTGGCAAACGGTTGTCCCATTTGCTCGTACGTTGGGTCGAATTGTCAAAGATTGACCACACGTACGAGGCATTGTTCGATCTCATGTTGGCTGAACAGTTCTTTGGTAGCGTTTCCAATGATCTAGCGGTATTCTTGAGGGAGCGTAACCTCAAGACTACGGACGAGTTAGTACAGAACGCGGAAGCTTTTCGGATGGCGCACCCGACGAAAAACCTCGCGCGTAGGGCCGAGACACCGCCAGTCGGGTTGGTCGCAGCTAACACGACTGAGGGTTACCGGGGCGTCAATACCTTACGTGGAGCCCAGCTGGTTAACGGTAGAGGTACGTTGCGTTTTCGACGCGGTGATAGAGGTACTAACAATGGCGGTAGCGATCCGTACGCACGAGGAGAGACATCTGGTCGTGGGTATGGTCCTGGTCGTATGGCGAATTCGGACACTCAGTGTTTTGCGTGTCATGCATACGGTCATTTTAGTCATGACTGTCCTAGCAGTAGTTCAGGGGCTCAGTGTTTCACCTGTCAGGGGTACGGCCATCTGGCTCATCAATGTCCTAACAGTACTGGTATGGTAGCGGGGGCGGTGCAGCCCACTCACGTAGCCAGTTTTGCGGTCCCAGTCGGGGAGGAACCACAGCTGGGCGCAGTGTGTTCAGCTAACGAAGGTGGTTGCCTACCGCTGGTGGACGGGGTTGTTAACGGGTGTCTCGCTTCTGTTCTCCGTGACTCGGGTACAACGACCGCGGGGGTCAGAAGTAGTCTAGTTAGGGAAGATCAGTTCACAGGGGAGACACAGAAAGTAGTTTCGTTCGGAGGGAAGGTAGAAGTTTTCCCTTTGGCTAGAATAGATGTTGACACGGAATTTTTCTCGGGTAATCTGATGTCGAGTGTCATCGACGACCCAGTAGTTGATTTAGTCATAGGTAATATGAAGGGTGTGCAGCCAGTCATCAGTAGGGTCGGGGCAATGAAACGGCGAGCTCACGTTCCTCACGGTGTAGTCGCATCAGTCGCTACGAGAGCTCAGAGCAAGCGTGCTCGTGAGCAGAGAGATCGTGTTATTTCCGTCCAGAATCAGGGGATCGGTCAGCGGGTGTGGCCCAATAGTCGGGTTGGCTGGAGACGGCATACTTCTGTTGCGGACAGAAATGCGCTCAGCACCCAATATTTAGGTAAGTCGGAGACTGGGGTCTCGCGATTGTCGGTAGATCGGAGACTAGGGTCTCGCGATTGTAGGTAGGTCGGAGACTGGGGTCTCGCGATCGTGTGGGCAGTCGTTGGATCAATTTCATTTCTGGAGGTTTTAACGCATTAATTCGGTTTTGGCTTTCGCTGTGCGATCCGAGAGTGTGCGTTGAGGCTTAAGGCTGTTCTATTTTTGTTTTTGCTTTGTATTCTAGATAATCAAAGTTAGTCCTTTCCTGTTTTCGGATAATATTACGTCGAGTAGTCTTAAAAAGAAACTCGGTTGTTTCTTTTTTTTCAAGAGGAAGGGGGAATTGTGATGAAGCTCTATGCTCGTGCATAGTACTCATACATTAGGGTTAGTACGGTACGGTTTTTGTTAACGGTTTGTTTGTGCCGATAGTCCGGGTGGCATTAGGCTCCACGGGAAATCTGTAAGACATGGTTAGCTCGGAGTTTTGGTGAGTTCTGTTTTGTGAGTTCTAGGCGGAAGCTGTGTCTGTCAGAGGTCTAGATCGGTAGTACGGGCTGTCTTGTCGTATGGAACGGTTGTGTTTGAGATACCTAGCCCGTATTCCAAGACACTGAAGCCTAGATTTCAGGTATGTTTCTATATATGTAGTATTGATAGATGCTTAGTTAAAGACAGTATGCGTTGCTAAGAGTAATTTGCTTGTATAGTGCTGACCGGTTTTGGTTCAGTTATGTTGGTTTAGAATTCAGTGAAGTAACCGGTGTTTTGGTATACAGTTATTTACCGAGATGGATAACTAAAAGAATGTGAGGTGTGTATGTCTAAGTCGTTATGAAGGTAGTACGTGGATGGTTAAGCATAGTCTTTTCCAGTGTATAGAGTAGTGTATAGCAAGAGTGTTAGACTATAGTCTGTTTCAAGATAGTGACAGATATATGGGGGGGGGGGGGGGGTTACGGAAGTAGACAGTTTATGAAGCACGTGTGTGTGTGTGAATGAACGTGTGAGTTATTTGTATCGGCCAGGTTACGTAACGTTTCTCATTTATCCAATATGTGGTGTGTTTAGCAAGTGTTACGTTGGGACTTTTGTTGTATATTCAGAGTTCTTTTAAAGAGTGGAACGACGGACGCCGAGACGTCGAGTCACAGGTTTGACCTAACGTGAGGTCATCCCTCCAGCTCTTCACTGAGAGTGAGTCTGACCGGGACCAAGACGCCCAAGTCAAAGCGAGAACTGCGCTGCCGTACGAGAACGAGGACGTCCGTGCCAAAGAGACAGGACGGCAAGAAGAAGCGTACGACGAAGGACTTTCACGCCTAGACGTGAGAAGGACCAACGTAACCAGGCAATAACATCAAACAGGTTGGAGACAGTGTGAAACAAAAACCTAGCCTGGCAAAGATATTGTAATGTGTATGTGATGTATATAGCTTGATAGTGTGAGCGTTTTTTTGGTATATTTATATTGTATAAAAGTCACTTTAGAAAGGGAACCCGTGTGTTTGTTTTACCGCATGAATGCGCCCGTATGAGTCAGTGGCGGTGTATGCGTCTGTTGCGTGAGAGTCTGTACGTGCGACTGTGGGCAAGTCTGCGTGCGTTACATCCATGCTTTAATGAATGATTTGAAGAGGACACCCATTTTCACTGTAATGCCAGTTTTTGTGTGAGAGGCACCCACATTATTGGTAGAAACCCATATTTTTTTCCATCCAGTGGCTCTGTTTCTAGAAAATGTCTATTTTATTTCACAAGTTGTAGAGCTTAGTTATAAGGTGAGTTCTAAACATTTACATCAACTACAGATCCCTGGAATAAATAGAAATATGGGAACCCATTTTCACATAAAATGGTAGGTAACCCACTCTGACGCTTTTGTCTCCGTGTGTGTGTGTGTGTGTGTGTGTGTGTGTGTGTGTGTGTGTGTGTGTGTGTGTGTGTGTGTGTGTGTGTGTGTGTGTGTAGGCAATAGATCTGAACTGGGTGACTGTCTTTACCATCCTTATGGAAAATGGGTGTGTGTAAAAATCTGGGTGCCCAAGTCAGACACCCATTTTTTTCTGAGGGTTGTTTCTGCATTGTCTTGGGGTAAAGATTCATAAAAAATAAAAAGATCAGTTTTTCTCTTTTTGGCGTTAACACATGCACTTTTGTGTTTAACAGACACGCCTGTAGTGTGTTTGAAAACTTGTCCTTCCCAGCAATGTGTGTGTGTTGTGCGCACAGAACCCCGAAAATGGGCGTGTGTGTGTGACATCACCCTTATCAGCTATAAATAACTTCATAGCTGATATGGGTCAGGAAGGGTGTGGGAGAGGGGGTGGGATATTTTGTTGTTTGAGGGAGTAAATTGTTTATGTTCCTACAAAATTAGGTTTGTTATTTGAGGGTGTGGTTGTTTTGTTAAAAAAGTGTTGTTGTGATGTACTTCCAGGGTGATGTGGAGGAAGGTGATGTCTAGTGAACAAATTTGAGATTCATGTATACGTTCACCAGCGACTTAGCCTATACGTTTTCTACGTTTGTTTCCATGTCAGATGAAGAAGGATCTTTGATCCGAAACATCGTTCTTTGTTTCTATTTTAAAGGGTTTTCCACCACTATCTTCTGTTTTTCTTTGACTTAGCCTATAATTATATTCGTGCGCCGGTTGCTAAGAAGTGAAGTGATTGTATGAGTGCGCAGTGTGAGAGAGGACGTATAGACGTTGGGGGAGGCTGCTGTTGTCTTGTGTCTTTTGGTTCAACCTGTTGCTTTGTTTGTGGGTTTGTTGGTGTTATGCTTTCGTTTTGACTGCAACTCCTGTCAGATTGTATGCACAAATTGATTGAATGCAAATGACGTCACACAGTCAGTGTCGTTAGGTGTGTCATCTGCTGCAGTCGGTCATTTAGTGCAGTATGTAATGCTAGGTCAGAGAGAAAAAAAAAAACTAATGTTGCCAAAGGGTGTAATAGTAAAGTATTGTTTGTGTGAATGCTGCGTGTTTGAGGGAAGGACTGGAAAGTCGAGTGCTGAGTGAAGAGAGAAGGCGACAATGGGAAAACTATGATATCCAGCACTATTACGTTGGAATAGATGCATAACAGTTACGACACGCCTGTAAATGAAAACACTTTTAACATTAACAAAAGTTGAGTATAAGGAGAGGTTTTAAAACAGTTTTCATAAAAACTGTTGCCCGATACGCTTAAAAAAACAACAGTTTCTTAGTTTTAAACCTTGCACCGTGCCATAAACACCACGATTGCTTCTCAGTCTTAGCTGTCCTATAGTGTGGAATGTGGGACTTGTCCAACTGGATCCATCTGGTGCACTCCAAATGTGTATTTGCGGGTGGTTTGATGTGCAACTCGTTGAGCGCCTCAGAAATGACCTCCTGATTCCAGGGATAATTAAAATCTTTCATTCAAAAGAGAGCATTCAGCAGCTCTATAAAACCCAAAGTGATGACCCCCCCCACCCCCTCCCCACCTTCACACCCACCCCCACCCCTCCCCTCCCCCCACAACCCCACCCAAACAATCATTAGAAAATCAACCAGAGGTATTTTTAGTGAGGTATTTGTTCACTGTGTGTTGTGTCATTGTGCTTTACATTTTTAATGCAGGAAAAATAACAAATAAAATGTTTAATGTTTAGGGCTTATCGTCTTTTGTCCACCACGAGGGTGATTTCAAAGACGGGGACAAGGAAAAAGGGTCTGAGCAAATTTTGACCCAAGCTGGATTCGAACCCGGGACCTTTTGGTCTGGAGGCAAACGCTTTTACCACCGAGCCACCCAGCTCCCACAGGAAAAAGAAGGAATATACATTAAGTTGAAAAAAGAATGACAACAATCAAATAAATGTGAAAAGAAGCATCAACTATTCCGTGAACTTTACCTTATTACAGACACCTAATTTTCTTGAGATGTCCATGCTAAAATGAATGATTTGACAAGGACACCCATTTCTACTGTAATGCCAGTTTTTGTGTGAGAGGCACTCACTTTATTGGTAGAAACCTATTTTTTCTCCATCCAGTGGCTCTGTTTCTAGAAAATGTCTTTTTTATTTTAAGTTGTAGAGCTTAGTTACAAGGTGAGTTCTAAACATTCGCATCAACTCCAGAGCCCTAGAATAAATAGAAATATGGGAACCCATTTTCACATAAAATGGTAGGTAATCCACTCTGATGGTTTTGTCTCCATCTGTGTGTGTGTGTGTGTGTGTGTGTGTGTGTGTGTGTGTGTGTGTGTGTGTGTCTGTGTGTGTGTGACAGCCACATGCTACGTGTGTGAGGGACTGATGTGTCTGATCCAGCCCACGACTCAACACTGTCCTCCACACTCGCCTCTCTGTTACACTAACATCACGGACATTGGTCAGAACCGGGCACTCAAAAGAGGGTAGGCAAAATTATTTAGTGTCAGTGTCCCTTAACCCTTTGGCTGTCGGTAGCGGGTTTGGTTGCGATGATTCCTACAGGAATCATCGCGACAAAAACCGCTACCGACAGACACAGGGTTAATTGGTTCGTTCATTATTCCATTACTTTAGTGAACTGTCCAACCAATCTTCCGTCTCTCTGTTCATACGGAGTATTTGTTTGATTGTTTGTTTAATCATTCGTCTAAAATCCACCAAACACCGAACTATTTTCTCGTCTATGCGTCTGGATTTTTGTCTGACATCTCGTCTGTTTAGTTCTTGTCCGCCTATCCACATCTGCGGTCGTCTACCCAACAGTTCGTCTTTCAACCCATCAGACTCTGTCACAGTACAACATGAGATAGAACGACCAGGACAGCTCGCATGTGGTGCCAGAATAGAGGCTTCAGGATGTTTTGCGCCCACCTCGAAATATTGTCACGGTCGCTCCTAAACTGGTCTGTAGTCTGTAGAGGACAACCCCCAAGGGGCACCAAGCTATTTTGGCACTGCCCTTCCCTCATCATAATCTATCACCTAAAATGGATGTAGCTTTTTGGTTTGCGAGTGTTGGGCTCGTTGTACCCATTATTGCCCACCGTCCCATTTTTGGGACGCAACTTATTTTAATTACTGTATCTAAGTGCTTGTGTCACTGTGACTCAGCAGCCTATTGTGTTAATCAGGGGACATCACTGCATCCAGGCATTGTTTTTGTTTGAGTACTTTCCCTTCACACTAGCAGTGAGAGCTGCCATTTGCAGAAAAAAGCTGGTGCCTGCAGCATCAACATGGCAACCAAGAAAAGGTAAGGATTACTTTTTTTACATTACACTTTTATATATAACACTAAGAACAAAACCTAGAGACTATACTGTTATCTGGATATGTTTTTGTCAGTTTGATGATAGCTTGAATATGTACTGATCTGTATATGTTAGAGTTACCGTCCCAAAAATGGGACGGTGGGCACGAGAGGGGAGGGGTTTTTGCTTATACTACATACACTGTTTTTTTCTGCTTTTGTCCAGGATTTTTACTGTTCATGAAGTGGTATCAATGCTGGAAGATGATGCTAACTTTGAAGAAGCTGACATCTTTATTGAACCCCCTCCTACAAATGAAGACACCGATGAAGACAGCGGAGACGAAGATGAAGATGGTACTGTCTCCAACCTAAACAGAAATCAGCTGCAGGCTCCTGCTACTGTCACTATCCGGAGACAGGGTGAAAAAGTGTTCTATGATGAGATGGAGGAATCTGCTGATGTATCAGAGAATATCAGTGCTCCTATTCAGAGTGCTCCTGCTGCCATAGGGACAGTGCAAGATGCATCTGGGGATTCAGAATCCTTGGAGTCAGACGATGCAGCACCTATTTCTTCTACATCCATGGGGAGAAAAAGGAAAGTAACACGGCCTGCAGCAACTAAAGCTCCATCTTCAAAGAAAGCAGCAATAAATCAGCGAAAGTGGAGAAATACAGATCTGTCAAATAGGCAAAAGCAACGCTTTTCCTGGAACAAGACAGATGTTGACCTGTCGAAAATGCCTTCTTCTCCAGTTGATCTGTTTGAGTGCTTCTTTGACAAAGAAATCCTTGAAACCTTTGCTGATTTTAGCAACATATATGCACGGTCCAAGGGCAACTTGACATTTTCAACCACACCTGAAGAGATCCAGACATTTCTTGCCATTCTACTCCTGTCTGGATACAGTCCTGTGCCCAGGAGACGAATGTATTGGTCTTCAGATGAGGATGTGGGGAAGGATGCTGTTCAGTCTGCTATGTCAAGAAACCGCTTTGAAGAAATGCTGCGGTATTTCCATGTCAGTGATAACGCACATCTGGATGCTGCTGACAAGATGAGCAAAGTTCGGCCGTTGCTGACACACATGAATGAAAAGTTTCTGACCTTCTTCAAAGCTGTCCAGACACAAAATCTCAGTATCGATGAGTCGATGGTGCCTTATTATGGACGGCACAGTTGCAAACAATTCATACGAGGCAAACCAATCAGGTTTGGTTATAAGATGTGGATGCTGAGCACGCCTCTGGGCTATGTCGTCCAGTTTGAGCCCTATCAAGGTGCAAGAGGACGCCAAACTGAATACCCAGGACTTGGAATGGGGGGTTCGGTTGTTGTTGATCTCATTGCAGAGCTGCAAGAAGAAGAGGGCAGCTCATACCATCTCACGTTTGACAATTTGTTCACAAGCCTGCAGCTGGTGGATGTTTTGACAGAGAAAAACATTGCATGCACAGGAACGATACGTGCAAATCGCCTTCAGGATTGCCCTTTGAGGGATGTAAACGAGATGAAGAAGACACCAAGGGGAACCTATGACCATGCAACCGACACAAAGACTGGCCTCACTGTTGTTCGGTGGAATGACAACAACATCGTCAATATTGTTTCAAACAATGTAGGAGTGCATCCACTTCAGACAGCCAAGAGATGGTCAAGGGCTGAATCAAAGCAAATCACCACTCCTCAATCCTTCATGATCCGCCATTACAACAACACTATGGGCGGTGTGGACCGCACAGACCAGAATGTGGCAAAGTACAGAACGGTCATTCGCTGCAAGAAGTGGTGGTGGCCCATCTTTGCCTATTGTCTCGACCTCAGTATCCAACAAGCCTGGCACCTCTACAGGAACACAGATGGAGCGAAAGACAACCCTTTGGACCTTCTCCTTATCCGCAGGAGCGTTGTCAGAGTCTATCTTGCACGAGCTGGTCATGCAGGGCCTGGTCGTCCAAGAGGATTTGTATCTCTTGACAAGCGTGTCCCAACAGAGGTCAGGTTTGACCGTGTTGACCATCTTGTTCAAAGTTGGCCTACACAACTGAGATGTGCATCATGCGGAAAGAAGACCAAGCGCCGCTGTGCTAAGTGCAAGGTTGGCCTCCACGACAAATGCTTCCAGCAGTACCATACTCACTGAAACTCTTAACAGCTTATGTGGTGCTAAAATCACCTAAGACAGTGACAGCTGGAAATCACAAAAAAATTGACAAAATTGAAACTGTCCTTTACTTGCAATTGTTTCTTCTTTTTTTTTCCCCCTTCTTTTAATAGTTATGATTTTCTTGTTTTCTAAAGATACCTAAAAGCAATTTAAATCAAAATATTGTTTTGTTGTGTTTACTTTGTTTTCATTTCAATTATTACATTTTCTTTCAATAAAAGTTTACTAGTTTCAGTATTTTGGTTCTTGTGTTCACTCTTTGAAAAATGAAAAACCCCTACCCATTCCTGCCCACCGTCCCATTTTTGGGACATCTACATTTTATTGTCTAAATGATAAATTTCAAAGTTTTAATCAAAATTTGATCAACACATGTCCATTGTAGACAATTATCCATAATATAAACTAATTTGCACTTTGAACAAAAATTTGGGCATTAGTGGGTTAAATATTTCCTTCTACTCTTAGTACGGTTAGTCTTTATTTTTACTCAGTCCACTAATACCGTGCGTCCAGTTTTCATTCTCTTTCAATCCACTAACCGCACGTTCAATGCTCATTCTCTAACAGTCAATAACCGTATGCTTGACCCATTCAACGACGACACACACAGCAAGACATTAATCGAGCATGATAGTTCAAGGGTGGTGTCAAAATAGCTTGGCGCCTATAGGCGCCAAGCTATTCTGGCATCACCCTTGAACTAACTTTCTGAATTTGTCTCTAGAATTGTCATACAGTCCTTCAACTTCAAAATTCGGGGATTTCGGTCCTGGGGCAGAATGTGCTAAGACTCATTTGTATCAGTGCACAAACTCAGGTTCAAAACTCATTCTCTCAGTCTGTCGACAGCCACCCGCCCATTTCTAACTAACCGATGTTTACCTGTGACAGGTGTATAGTGGCGAGTGAGTGCCATGCACCTAGCGACACCTGCAGGACTGTGGAGAGCCGCATGACGGAGGGAGGTGTATGCACATTTTGCTGCAGTTACAACAACTGTAACGTCCCAAACATCGCTATTCCAACAAATGGACGATACCCCGCCTGGGCTTAAACACGCTGCCCTTTGCCTTCTTGTTCTATGAGGAAAGACTGCATAAGTGTAAACAGCCGTACGCGGGCGACCGGCGGCCGATGTGGGCCCGATGGCCTTTGCGCACTTGCAATGGAATGATCTAACCATCCCTATTCAACAATATCACGATGTCCCGGTAGGCGTGAAAGAAAAGACAAATAAAAAGGCTTTTATTGCAACTAGGAGAGAGAGAGAGAGAGAGAGAGAGAGAGAGAGAGAGAGAGAGAGAGAGAGAGAGAGAGAGAGAGACAGAGAGAGAGAGAGAGAGAGAGAGAGAGAGAGAGTTGAAATGAAATGATACTTTATTTCTAATAAATGATTAGGTAAACAGACCTTTTTTCAATCATGTCCTTGCACACGCACTCACACAACAATCTCACGCGCGTGACTAAAAGTAATACAATTGGAAAGGCAAAACGTGATTAAAAAAAAGAAAGAAAAAAAACCCACTATTTAGCAGTCACACACACACACACACACACACACACACACACACACACACACACACACACACACACACACACACACACACTAAAAACCTGATTAACCATGACTTTTAGAAGCTTAATTTGAACAGCAACAGCAAACTCGACAATACAACTCAATGCGCTCGAAAAACGCCGACACAATTACACAACTATGGGCTTAAGTTTCTTTCAGCTGCCAAAATAAGCGGGCCCTAAATGTGGACAAAGAAGAAGCCCCAGTAATGTCGATAGGCAACACATTCCATAGTTTGGCTCCTGAGTAATACAAACTAGTTTTGAATATATCGAGGCGCGGCCTTGGTTTGGATAGATTGTTCCTCGTCGTTTTATAAGGCGTATGAACAGGACTAAATAGATCTGTTAGATACCTAGGCGTTTTAGAGTGGTAGATTTTAAACATAAGTACGCCTTTATTGTACATGAGTAACTTACGCAGAGGCAGCATGTCGAGGGTTTTGAGTCGGTCGTCGGTGCTTTCTTTACTATCCGGGTGAATTAATTTGGCTGCCCTTCGGTGAAGAGCATTAAGCCTTTTTATGCACGCATCGCTACATCCATCCCAAACTGTGGAAGCATAATCTATTATGGGATTGAATATGTGCGTTATATAATATTTTCTTTGTCGGTGTATCTGTAAAATAACGCAGTTTTGAAAGAAGATATAAATTCCTGGACACTGTTCGACATACGCTGCTGACATGCGCGTGCCATGTGAGTTGGTCGTCGATAATGAAGCCTAACAAGCGTTGCTCTCTAACTTGTCTAATCGGCTCAGAGTTGAGAGAAAGGCTAAGCAGGGGTGGATGTAGCTGCTGCTTTTGTCGTGTAGTTATAAGCATGCATTCTGTTTTAGACGGATTTGGTACCATATAGTTAGTGTGATACCATTTTGAAACATCAGTTAAGCCCTGTTGAAGTGAGGAATTGATTGTGGAGATATTCGCTGACGACACGTCGAGAGTAGCATCATCACCAAACAGGCTACAGCGTACGTTTAGATCTGAAATATGCAATGGCATATCATTGATGCAAATGGAAAATAAGAGGGGCCCTAATACTGAGCCCTGAGGGACGCCATGCTTTATTATGCCTTCAGCGGAACGTTTTCCATTAACAAACACATACTGACGTCTTCCGTGCAGGTAGGATTTGAAAAAGTCCAAGGATGCTTTGTTTACGTGATACACTGATAGCTTTAGTATCAACATATCATGATTACTAGATCAAAGGCTTTAGAGAAATCTAGAAATACAGCACCAGTCATTTCAGCTTTGTTCATGGACGTAAGCTAGGTGAGTTGAGCTGTGTGGCATGAGTGGCGAGGTCTAAAACCTGACTGTAGTTACAGTGAAGCAAGTTATGTTTTTCAAGAAAATAGCTCAGATGCCTGTGTACATGTTTTTCTACTGGTTTTGACAGAGCTGACAAGAGCGAGATTGGTCTAAACTTATTAGGGTCTGAGAGGTTCTTACTTTTAGGCAGAGGAATAACTTTGGCTACTTTCCAGCTGTTTGGAAATGTACCATGTTGTAAAACGAGATTATAAATAAATGTCAAAGACTCGACCACATACGAGGCAGCAATTCTTTTTAAAAAGTATGTATTTATCCCGTTGTGACCAAGCGAGCGCTTATTTTTGAGTTGGCTAATAGATTTGCCAAAGTCAAATACAGTAAGCGAAGGACTACTAAAGGATACGTTTGGCGCGAGTTTGTTCTCACAAAAATCTGTAAGCCTTTCGGATATAGATGGTGTGTGAGTTGTCGTACTGCTTAACAACGAATCAGCAGCAGACAAAAAATGGTTGTTAAATGTGTCTGCAGATATAGATGTGCATGGTGCTGTTTGTCGTGATTTAGTAAACGCATTAAGGGCGCGCCAGGCAGACAAGGTGTCTGTTTTGTTGTCCATCAATCGCTTAAAGTGTTTGGGTTTGTTTTTTGTTAATACCATGTATTTAACACGATTTCTCTGCTTGCGGAAAGCACCAAACTTTTTGTTGCGCTTTAGTTCATTTCTGACAGCCATGGCCTCTTTAATGTCATTGCTTAACCATTGGGGTAAATGCACATGTTTCACCCTCTTTTCACGCAACGGCGCATGTTTGTCAAGAACCCGACGGAACAATCTATACCAATCGCCCAACGCATCTTCAGGATTCGTATGATTGTAAACCGAAAGAAAAGAGGTTTCATTTAGTTCGGCTAGAAACATATCCCTATTAAACTTTTTAAACGATCTATAATAGATAGTGGTATGCTGGTTTTTCCGATTTTGTTTGTCCACCCTCAAAGCCGAGCTGCAGCACACCGGGTAGTGGTCACTGATCGCCACTTGAAGGGCTCAAGAACTAAAAACCCTTGAACTGTTGGAGGTGTATACATGATCAATTAGAGTGGCAGACGACTCTGTAACCCTAGTTGCAGACGTGATAATCTGCTTGAGACCAACCATCGTGATCGTGGATATTCCCAAGCAGGGTTCGAGACAAACATATTAATGTTAAAATCGCCAAGTAATAACACTTCAGTGCTGCTTTTGTTAACCTGATCCGCCATATTTAAAAAGTCGTCATACCACTCAAATGACGCAGACGGGTTTCTGTATACAAATCCAACAAGCAGAGGGGCCGATCTGTTTGCCTTCACCTCAGCCCACACACTTTCAACAGAGTCTCATTCCAGGTCTGTTCTTCTGCGTGTAAAGTGCACAATAGAGTCATGTGTATACACAGCTAATCCTGTTTGCTGAGGACGTACAGGATCGCGCCGGATCACTGAAAACCCCGGTATCGAAATAGATGAGTCACTTATGTCGGAACGTAAACGTGACTCTGTAATTCCGAAAATATGAAAGAGGGTGGGCTGAGAGAGGAGAACACACAAATCGGGAATCTTGTTCAACAAGTGATAAATATTTAAATGACCCAAATGTAAATTGTGAAATGTTGAACTATTCGACATGTTAAAAGAAAGAAAATTATAAATGCAAGTAGAGTACAATTGAAACTATATTGAGCACAATGATCATGCTGTCAGGACTTCCAGTACTGTCATGCCTCAAATTAAAGGTCCTGGTTCAGCAATTAGTGTGCAGAGGACATCGAAAAAAAAATGTCAAAGTCCCTACCTGACACAGAAAGTACAACCCTGACAGGGCCCCGTCAGATGGGGTCCCCGAACACGCACGTTACTATACCTGCTGTAGAGTGTCGGACGTCCCTGACGGCTGTCACAGTTCACGCAAACAGGTATACACCACCCAGCTGCCTAAGGTCACTTCCAGTTGCATCTGTCCGTGCATGGTAACATCCAATTCATGTGCAACTACGAAGAATATCCAACTTTCACTTTTGCACTGGGGAGGTACCGAGCCGACGTCCAAAAATGGTCCAGCGAATGGTGGCGGTAAGTCCAACATGATATGGCGTCGTCTTTTCACGTTTCTTGTACCAATATTACTTGTGTTGGTAAGTATATTTCCAACAACAACAAACACCCATGCCGAATGTAGTTGACGTCGTGTTTACAAAGGGAAGCTACTCGTAAATATGTATATTACAGGGGACACCACTCTAATGCCCCCTTCCTTGTCAACAACAGGTAGACCTATAGCGATCGTAATGTTATGTGTGTTCTGGCGTACAGGACAATAATTTCGGAGGAAGTGATGACTGAGGAAATAACTGCAGACCACAGTGCTGAGAAGTTGGCAGAATACATCGATGAACAAGACGAAGAATAGATTGGTAATCTTAGCCTCACTGTTCGTCTCTTCCGTAGTTACTCCGTCACTACAGCATAACAGCTTGTAACTGTTTTTTAAATTTTCTCTCTTTTATAAACAATTGTAATATTTTCTGGGCACTTTGCTATTACACATATTTGTGTTATATACATAAATGAAATATGCGATATATTCTGAGCTCAGGTTTGATGTAAATTCAGAAGTTTCCACTCTTAGTTGCGATTTGTTTTGGGGTTTGATGGCGGTTGTTTTTGTGTAAATATCTTCAGAACGCCACAGCGTTTTCTAGTACAAAACCCTTGTGTGTATTACATAACTATACAAATACCAGTCATTTGATTATTTTTCAGTGCCACACCAAATGAGCTCACAGAGCAGCAAGCAGCGTGTTATTTCTGTGGATACATTTGCGAAGCTAGTACAAAGTGAAAGTGAAGGTGCATCAGTAATGGAACACCACCCAATCCCATCACAAGACATAACATATAATCGCATTGGCAAGGTAAATTGTGAACTTTGTGTGTGTGTGTGTGTGTGTGTGTGTGTGTGTGTGTGTGTGTGTGTGTGTGTGTGTGTGTGTGTTTGTGGGTGCACAGAACCACTAATTTGGGGGACTTTCTTTACCATCCTTCTGGAATCTGGGTGTGTGTAAAATTCTGGGCGGCCAAATCAGACACCCATTTTTTTCTGAGGGTTGTTTCTGCATTATTTTTAATTCAAAAGTCAGAAGAAAAAAAAATTGGATGTCTCATTTTGGCAGGTTTACCTAATATTGTGTGCTTTAAACGCACTGGGCCAGTGTGTTACCGCGGAAGCAAGCATCGATCGGCTGCGCTGAGTGAACTGAGTGGCTTCCCCTTCTATTGTCTCTCGTCCCACCAAGTCGCCGTTCCATCAGGTAAGATTGTTTTTATGCAATATTTCTTAGTTAAAAGCACGCCCAAGTGTACTTCTTCAGCGCAGTAATTTAACTGAGA
>BTPG01000004.1:168951033-169058533 GCA_036245525.1 Semisulcospira habei
GTGTGTGTGTGTGTGTGTGTGTGTGTGTGTGTGTGTGTGTGTGTGTGTTTGTGGGTGCACAGAACCACTAATTTGGGGGACTTTCTTTACCATCCTTCTGGAATCTGGGTGTGTGTAAAATTCTGGGCGGCCAAATCAGACACCCATTTTTTTCTGAGGGTTGTTTCTGCATTATTTTTAATTCAAAAGTCAGAAGAAAAAAAAATTGGATGTCTCATTTTGGCAGGTTTACCTAATATTGTGTGCTTTAAACGCACTGGGCCAGTGTGTTACCGCGGAAGCAAGCATCGATCGGCTGCGCTGAGTGAACTGAGTGGCTTCCCCTTCTATTGTCTCTCGTCCCACCAAGTCGCCGTTCCATCAGGTAAGATTGTTTTTATGCAATATTTCTTAGTTAAAAGCACGCCCAAGTGTACTTCTTCAGCGCAGTAATTTAACTGAGATGCTCCCAATCAGATGCAATTGCACAGTAGCCTATATGGACCCGTTTGGCCGAAGGAAAACTGAGTCTGCTACGACCTGCGTCTTAGCCTGCTGCTCAGACCGTCAGTCTTGTAGTAACAGATAATAGAACCCCACGAATTTAACAAAAGCTTTCTTCTTCAACGAAAGGAATTTGTTCAATAACACATTACAAGGTCAATCTGTCACGCGATTGGGTTGCTTTTTTTTTTCTTCTTCTGACATGTGTGATTGTGAACGAAATGTAACTTTGCATGTTTGCATGCATGCACTGTTGAAACAAGATGGCGCCAGATTTGAATCCTCGTACGCAAAAACTACCTCGCGATTCGAAGAACAGACTTCCACGAATATATTTTTTTTTCGGATTTTGCAACTGAAGTGTCGCATTTTACTGTATTACCAGTTATTGGTTCGTAAGGGGGCAGGGGGTACTGCTGTAATTATGTATAATATCTGATTCAAAATGTTAATGGTTTACATGGTTGTATTTGACATGATTGCAGCAACACCGTTTTGGTCACACTCAGCACTTTCTGCACACACCCAGCGCTGGATGGCAGCAGGATGTCCAAAACTATCGGGATCTATGGAAGTGGACAAGCACACCCCTTCCTGGCACATGACCAAGGCCCATGGCAAAATTAGTCAGCAGCAGCATGATCGCCCAGCGTCGTCTGTCGCAGAGGGTGCGTCTGGTAGGAGGGTGCATAGATGGCAGCAGAATGCCCCCAATTACAAACTGGTAAGTGATTCTATGATCATCTTCATTTTATTGGCTCGCGTGCGAAGCAAAAGTGAGTATGTTCTGGGCCACTGGTCGTCTGTCTGTCCGTCCGTCCGCGTCCATGGTAAATGTTAACTGTGGCATTGTCTCGGAGACTTTTCAAGCCACATTCTTCAAGCTTGGCCCAAGGATACTTTGTGGCAAGATCTTTGTAAACATACCAATTTGAGTGATCTCTCTCAAAGGGTCACGTGGGGTTGACAGATGTGTGAAAACTGCTTACATTTTCAGAAAACATGGATTTTGCTTTCTTGTGCAAGGCCCCTTAAACCAAAATTGGGCTGCTTTTGTACTAATGCAGCTTTTTTTTTTCTTTGCTTTTCCAGCTGGCAAATGGAGCCTGGGATGGGCCTGAGACTGCCGAGAGTGCAAGCGCATCGCAATACAAGGACAGTGATGACGAGGAGTTTGTTCCTGGCTCAAGCTCACAGGATTCAGACGGTGCGTCCACCATCAATCTCTGGGGTCTCTGGACACAGACAGTATTGTATTGAATATGTTAGATTTCAAAGTGGCTGTTTCAGGGTGGGCAGGTGTCAGTGAAGCAAGTACCAGCAAGGTGCAGTGTGCGTTAGGGGATGAATTAGGGGGTGGCAATGACAATGTGGATAGGCAGAAGGAACATGTTGGGGGTGGGGAAAGAGCGCTTACCAAAGAAACGGGAGTGCACGTGTCGCAGAGAGGGAAAGGAAAGTACAAATGGGACAAGAAACATGCATGCAAATTTTGTGGCAAGCTTGTTTTGAAAATTAGCACGCACTTACACGATGTCTATGCAGATGAGACAGATGTTGCTAAAATTTTGATAATAAAAAAGGGACTAAGCAGAGACGTCAAGCATGGATCAGAATACAAGATGAGGGGGATTACATGCATAATGTTGCAGTTCTTGAAAAGAAATCAGGATGTTTGATTCCTAAGTATCGCACCAAAACTAGTAAGGTAGACGACCTTCTCGCCTGTAGCCATTGCAAAGGGCTCTATAAAAAAAATCTGATCTCTGTACACTCAAAACGTTGCTGTCAGAAACAAGGAGGGTTTCAGTTCACTAAGAGAGGTGAGGCTGCTCAACGTGGGCGGCTAATGCTTCCAATACCTTTAGACGTTGACTTTTCCTTCTATCATAAGGTTTTAGCCAGACAGAGACAGGATGAGATAAGCCGTCTCATCAGAACTGTAAAAGTGGTGTGTTCGGGCATTGTGCTTTGTTTGTTATGTGCATATGTCATTGTATTTTTATTTTTGTGTACAGATTGTAAAGCACTTAGAGCTTTTGAGTAAGATTAAGCGCTATATAAATACTCATTATTATTATTATTAACTGACCCCTTGCTTTTTGAGTATGGAAAGAGATTATTTGACCGCAGGGACATTGAAGAACACACAGCTGGGCAAATCAGCTCCAGGATGCGGGAGTTAGGGAGACTATTAAAGATTCTTAGAGTCAGAAATGAAAATCACAAGTTTAAATGCTGTGGTCAATGCAGCTAGCTTTGATCATGTACTGGCTGTAAAAGAGCTAGCAGAATTTGATGAGGACACACATCAGTTCAAAAAGGCAATCTTGCAATGCGCATAGGCCATGCTTTGAAAAAATGTTCACAGATCAAACAGTCGCTGACATCCAAACAGCTTGGGAATGGTTCAGATGACAGGTGGCGACAGGAGCTCTCTGAGGCGCAGCGCTTTGACTCTGTCTTCACCGGGGACTGGTACGATTGTGTGTCAGCTACAGCAGCCCAGTCGGTCGGGAAAATGACCATGAACAAACCCAAGCTGATCCCATCATGTGAAGATGTGAGGAAGGTCCAACAGCTTCTTGAGACAAGGATGGTTTCAGAAGATTATCCGACTGTGGTTAAAGCAACTCTTTGCGCTGTATCACTTTTCAACCGAAAACGAGGGGGAGAAGTTCAGAGAATGAAGGTATCAGACTTCCAGAATGCTAAGATTGGATCAATCACCAATCAAGATATCTTGAAAGGTCTCACAGAGGTTGAGAAGAAAATGGTGAATCATTTTCAGCGAGTGGAAATCAGGGGCAAGTTTAATAGGAGTGTTCCCATTTTGCTGACGAAGAAGATGATGACAACTGTGGACAGAATCCTTCAAATGAGGCAATCAGTGCCAGCTCTCGCCGGTTCCCAGTACATCTTTGCCACACCTTCTGGTCAGAGGCCTTACAGAGGCCATGATGTTCTGAAGGAACATGCACTGCAAGCGCAAGTGTCAAACCCAGCCATGTTCACATTTACTCAGTTAAAGAAGCAGGTTGCAACTTTGGCTCAGGCCATGGCCATCTCGGAGTTAGACCAGGATCAGCTGGCAGACTTCCTTGGTCATGATATTCGGATACATCGCCATATCTACCGCCAAGCTCAAGACGTCCTTCAGAAGGCAAAAGTGGCAAAGATTCTTCTGTCAGTTAACAATGGGATGACCGATTTTGAGAGTTGCATTAGAGCTGAACTGGGCGATGATGAAGAGATTGACTTTGACAATGAAAACACATCAGAAACTCGGCAGAGAGGTCGCTGGGGGAAACAGCACCTGTGAATGAAGCAAATAGCAAGTCAACAACACATGAATCATTGAGCATGACCGAGAAAAGACGTCCAGAGCCTGATGACAAACTAGATAGTTTTGATGATGACAGTTCTGCGTCGGCTCCTGTTCGAAAGAGAGCTAGATTTACAAGGAAACCATGGGGGAAAGCTGAAGAGAAAGCTGTTGAAACTCGTTTCAAGACACACCTCGTCGTGAACAAACTTCCTGGAAAGGCTGAGATACAGCAGGCCATTGCAAAAGACCCTGCACTTAGACATAGGCGCTGGACAAACATTAAGGATTACATCCGCAACAGACTGAAAAAGTTACAAAACAAATGAATTGAGATTCTCCGACACTCCCGTCATTTTCCTTTTCATACATATTACAAGAGTGTTCATTATTATTGGGTTGGTTTCAGCATGTCTAGCTTGTTTTTGTCAATGGAACTGCAAATGGAACGACGCTTGGGGACGAGAGACAATAATAAGGGGCAAGAAAACCATTGTCAACATAAAGATTTTTTTACAAAGAGTTCTACTATGGGGTTGGTGCACCTGCATCCTTTTGTATGCTGCATATAGCATGTAAAACTTTGAAAAAGGAACTGCTGATGGAACGGCGCTTGGGGATGAGAGACAATAATAAGGAGTAAGAAAACCATTGCCAACATAAAGGAGTGCTACTATGGGGTTGGTGTGCCTGACTGTATATTACATGTAAAACTTTGAAGATGAAACGGGGGGTGGGGGTGGGGGGGGGGGGGGGGGGGGGGGCGGGGGGGGGGGGGGGGGCGGGTGGGGGGGGACGAGAGACAATAATAAGGAGTAAGAAAACCATTGTCGAGATAAAGATTTATTACAAGAGTGCTCCTATGGAGTTGGTGCGCCTGCATCATTTTTGTATACTGTATATAACATGTCTAACTTTGAAAATGGAACTGCTGATGGAACGGCGCTTGGGGACGAGAGACAATAATAAGGAGTAAGGAAACCATTGCCAACATAAAGGAGTGCTACTATGGGGTTGGTGTGCCTGACTGTATATAACATGTAAAACTTTGAAGATGGAACGGGGGGGGGGGGGGGGGGGGCGGGGGGGGGGACGAGAGACAATAATAAGGAGTAAGAAAAACCATTGTCGAGATAAAGATTTATTACAAGAGTGCTCATATGGAGTTGGTGCGCCTGCATCATTTTTGTATACTGTATATAACATGTAAAACTTTGAAAATGGAACTGCTGATGAAACGGCGGTTGGGGACGAAAGACATTAATAAGACAAAAAGAAACAATCATTGTCAACATAAAGACTTATTACAAGAACGTTATTATTCGGTTGTTTCCAGCGTGTATAGCTCTGTTTTTATCTGATGTACACCTGGATCATTTTGTATGCTGTGTAACATTAAAGAAGTACCCAACGGAGAAAGAAACACGCTTAGAAAAGACGGGTACAACACAATGTATTAATATTTCGGGTAAATACCCTTTGTCAAAAAATACAAACAAACAGATAGACTAGCCGCTACTTATCTTCATTGGCAGAAGGAATGTGCTGCACATTCCTTCTGCCAATGAAGATAAGTAGCGGCTAGTCTATCTGTTTGTTTGTCTTTTTTGACAAAGGGTATTTACCCGAAATATTAATACATTGTGTTGTGCCCGTCTTTTCTAAGCGTGTTTCTTTCTCCGTTGGGTACTTCTTTGCTTATTACACGCTTGGCAGTCACCTTTTTGGTCTGGATTGTGTAACATTCATTAACCTTATTTTGCAACTAAACAGTGGCCCCCACCCAGGTCTGCCCTGGGGGACTTGGGTGGGGTCAACTACTTTTTAGTTCCTAGGGTCACCCTGGTCAGCCCCAAAGGGCGGGTTTTCCTCTCAATTCTGGGGCATGTGTTTCTGTCTACACTTGGTCAATTGACTTGTATTTTCCTTTTTTAAGCTCTCCCTGCTGTTTGCGCTGCCTGTATCTCTTGAAAAGAAGTACCCAACGGAGAAAGAAACACTCTTAGAAAAGACGGTTACAACACAATTTATTAAGATTTCGGGTAAATCCGCTTTGTCAAAACGGACAAACAAACAGAGAGATCAGTCGCTACTTATCTTCATTCGCAGAAGGAATGGGGCACATTCCTTTTGTGAACAAAGATAAGTAGCGAGTGATCTCTCTGTCTGTTTGTCTGTTTTGACAAGGCGGATTTACCCGAAATCTTACTAAATTGTGTTGTAACCTTCTTTCCTAAGCGTGTTTCTTTCTCCGTTGGGCACTTCTTTGCATTTTACATGATTGGCAGTCACCTTTTGGGTCTGAATATTTTTTTTTTGTTGTTTTGTTTGTTTGGTGGGTTTTTTTTTTTTTTTTTTTTTTTTTTTTTTTTTTTTTTGGGGGGGGGGGGGGGAAGGGGGGGGTGTATCTCTCTTGATTTTGGATGTGTGTTGCTAAATGATCTTAGGCGTACTTAGCGTATTAGACTGGCTGGCGACATGCATTCAATATTCTGTTCATTATTTTATTTTATTTTTTCCCCCTTCATTATCAGTGCTGGCACGTCCGGACGTTCAGCAATGTGTTATTTTTTCAGTGTGTATAGCTTGTTTTTATCTGATGTACGCTTGGATCATTTTGTATGCTGTGTAACATTAAAGAAGTACCCAACGGAGAATAAACACGCTTAGAAAAGATGGGTACAACACAATTTATTAATATTTCGGGTAAATACCCTTTGTCAAAATAGACAAACAAACAGAGAGATTAGCCGCTACTTATCTTCATTGGCAGAAGGAATGTGCAGCGGTCCGTGGCGCAGTGGTTAAGGCGCCTGCCACCAATGCCAAAGGTGCGTGGTTCGATACCGGGTTCCGGCGTTGGACTTTTCTCCTCTGGTAAGTGTCACCGTTAATTCGGGCGGACCGTCGGGGGTTCTTTCTCCGGGTACTCCGGTTCTTCCACCCCCCCCCCCCACCCCCACACCCACACTTTGGTACCGGTCTCAGGCCACTTTACAAATTTCAAATACAAGCGATCAAAAATCTCTGTAACTTCAGTAGCTGACTGGCCCTTCGTTTGTCTTGTACTGTGTTTGTCTTAAATGGCGTAAATCCGTGTCTGTTTCGTGAGTGTGTGTGTTGGGTTTCAGGCGCGGCGCTTTGAGTCGATTTCCCCAAAATTGAGAAAAAGCGCCTATATAATAAACGGTATTATTATGGTATTATTAGAGATCAGTCGCTACTTATCTTCATTGGCAGAAGGAATAGGGCACATTCCTTTTGTGAACAAAGATAAGTAGCGAGTGATCTCTCTGTCTGTTTGTCTGTTTTGACAAGGCGGATTTACCCGAAATCTTACTAAATTGTGTTGTAACCGTCTTTCCTAAGCGTGTTTCTTTCTCCGTTGGGCACTTCTTTGCATTTTACATGATTGGCAGTCACCTTTTGGGTCTGAATATTTTTTTTTGTTGTTGTTTTGTTTGTTTGGTGGTTTTTTTTTTTTTTTTTTTTTTTTTGGGGGGGAGGGGGGGGGGGTATCTCTCTTGATTTTGGATGTGTGTTGCTAAATGATCTTAGGTGTACTTAGCGTATTAGACTGGCTGGCGACATGCATTCAATATTCTGTTCATTATTTATTTTTTTTTTTCTCCTTCATTATCAGTGCTGGCACGTTCGGACGTTCAGCAATGTGTTATTTTTTCAGTGTGTATAGCTTTTTTTTTATCTGATGTACGCCTGGATCATTTTGTATGCTGTGTAACATTAAAGGAGTACCCAACGGAGAAGAAACACGCTTAGAAAAGATGGGTACAACACAATTTATTAATATTTCGGGTAAATACCCTTTGTCAAAATAGACAAACAAACAGATTAGCCGCTACTTATCTTCATTGGCAGAAGGAATGTGCAGCACATTCCTTCTGCCAATGAAGATAAGTAGCGGCTAGTGTATCTGTTTGTTTGTCTTTTTTGACAAAGGGTATTTACCCGAAATATTAATACATTGTGTTGTGCCCGTCTTTTCTAAGCGTGTTTCTTTCTCCGTTGGGTACTTCTTTGCTTATTACACGCTTGGCAGTCACCTTTTTGGTCTGGATTGTGTAACATTCATTAACCTTACTTTGCAAATAAACATTGGCCCCCACCCAGGTCTGCCCTGGGGGGACTTGGGTGGGGTGAACTACTTTTTAGTTCCTAGGGTCACCCTGGTCAGCCCCAAAGGGTGTGTTTTCCTCTCAATTCTGGGGCATGTGTTTCTGTCTACCCTTGGTCAATTGACTTGTATTTTCCTTTTTTAAGCTCTCCCTGCTGTCTCCGCTGCCTGTATCTCTTGAAAAGAAGTACCCAACGGAGAAAGAAACACTCTTAGAAAAGACGGTTACAACACAATTTATTAAGATTTCGGGTAAATCCTCTTTGTCAAAACGGACAAACAAACAGAGAGATCAGTCGCTACTTATCTTCATTCGCAGATGGAATGGGGCACATTCCTTTTGTGAACAAATATAAGTAGCGAGTGATCTATCTGTCTGTTTGTCTGTTTTGACAAGGCGGATTTACCCGAAATCTTACTAAATTGTGTTGTAACCGTCTTTCCTAAGCGTGTTTCTTTCTCCGTTGGGCACTTCTTTGCATTTTACATGATTGGCAGTCACCTTTTGGGTCTGAATATTTTTTTGTTGTTTTGTTTGTTTGGTGTTTTTTTTTTTTTTTTTTTTTTTTTTTTTTTTTTTTTTTTTTTGGGGGGGGGGGGGGTGTATCTCTCTTGATTTTGGATGTGTGTTGCTAAATGGTCTTAGGTTTACTTAGCGTATTAGACTGGCTGGCGACATGCATTCAATATTCTGTTCATTATTTTATTTTATTTTTTTCCCCTTCATTATCAGTGCTGGCACGTCCGGACGTTCAGCAATGTACAACCAATCGGGACGAAAGACAATAATAAGATAAGAAAACCATTGTCAACATGATAAACATTTATTACAAGAGTGTTATTTTTTTCAGTGTGTATAGCTTGTTTTTATCTGATGTACGCCTGGATCATTTTGGAAATGTCTGTAACTTTTTTTTTGGTTACTGTAAAGTACACTTTGCATACTGTGCATTGTTTCTAAAGTCACAGGAAGCATAAACCTTAGCTGAGTTGGTATACCTCGCCCTCTACCTAGGTTAAACGCACCAGCGGTGCCACTGTTGCTATTTTCGCATTGGACCGGTCATGTGCACCAGAACTGCGCGCGCAGGTTGGCTTGTGCACTTGTAGTGTGGTCTCGTTCGTTCACGCAGAAGATTGTAATCGCAGTCGGGGAAAAAAAAGGTTTGTTTGCGGTTTTAACTTGTAGCCTTTTATCTCCCCGAACACGCCAGTTTTGTGTTGAGATGGCGGAGGCTTGAGTCATGCCCAACACCACTGAATCAAGTATATTGTACATGTAGTGCGCTCATTTCTCGAACTTCAACTTTGACGGTGCTTTCTGCCACAAACGACGCAGATGTCGCAAAAATCACCTCCATTGAGGATTGTAAAAAGCTATTTTTAAAATCTGCCAAATCGCGTAATTTTTCATGGTGCTAGCATAAGGATGGATGCATAATTGCTGGATTGCATATATGGGAAAGGGTTTATTATTTATTCATGTTATTTTGCAGCAGTCAAACGAAGCTCACGTGATTCTTTCTCCGAGGTTGCCCATTACAGGTGCAGAAAGCACACGCTCTAAACCGATCGGATGCACCAGACCAGTCCGAACGACCGGTTTGGTGCCAATATAGCAACATTGGCACCACTGGTGCATTTAACCTAGGCACTGGACGAGGTATACCAACTCGGCTAAACTTTATTGTCGCACTTGCTAGAACTCGGTATTATATTTCTCTCTCCATTTTATGAATAGAGGCACATAAGTCGCGGTAACCCTTTACGTGCCGAACTTGGGCAAGAACTAGTTTTCCTCATCACAAAGTTGGCAGAAAAAGGTTTGACTGCTCTTGATTGTTTGATTTGAAGTGTTTACTAACAATTACTGTGTTTTTATATGCATGCACCTTTGATGTGATTAATAAAGGCTGAAGTTTCAAGTGATTGATTTCCTATGTTGTCAGTTCATTAAATTAATGTCAGTGTTCTGTTTTGTCATTTTAACTCATTCTACCTCAAGGCCGGAATCCCCAAATGTTGAAGTCATCTTCTGAAAACTGCGTTGCAGGGCAGGACACAGATCGACCACGATAGTTCAAGGGTGATGCCAGAATAGCTTGGCGACCATAGGCGCCACTCTATTCTGGCATCAGCCTTGAACTATCATGGTCGATCTTTATTTTGCTCTGGTGTGTCTGGGGTAGAATAAGTTAAGTGTTAGTTTCTTCATCTGCGTCTTTTTTTGTCTTTCATATTTTTCCACACTTTTTAACCTGCATCATACTGAGGCTTAAAAGCTTCAAATTTGTACACTGCCATATATGCAAGCTACATTACAGAACTTACAGATGAGGACATAGACCAATGGCATTATTAGTTCAAGGGTGGTGCCACAATAGCTTGGCGCCTAGAGGCACCAAGCTATTCTGCCACTACCCTTTGGACTATTTTAGTCACACTTGTTGCACACACTGGTGTATTCCAAATAATATGAGTTAATATTCAAAATGCTCTGTTGCTGTTTGTCTCAAACTGCAGAGTACATTTTTTTTGTAAAGTCGTTTAATTTTTAGAATTCTCGCATAAATGCCATGATAAACTGTTTTGCTTCAGAAGGACAAAACGTAGCAATGTTTAAAAGATTTCCTCTGTAAAAATCATAATCGAAAGGTTACAGGCCAGTGTTCATTCAATTTTTGCACCATACAATGTTAAGAATGTTAATGCATACATACACATTAAGTTGACAAAACAAAACCAAAAAATGAATGTGAAAAAGAAGTATTCCATGAACTTGACCTTATTACAGACGCCTACTGTTGTGAAGACACCCATTTTGACTGTAATGCCAGTTTTTGTGTGAGAGAGACACCCACCCACTTTATTGGCAGAAACCAATTTTTTCGGCGTCTAGTGTCTCTGTTTCTAGAAAATGTCTTTTTTATTTTAAGTTATAGAGCTTAGTTATAAGGTGAGTTCTAAACATTCGCATCCATTCCAGAGCCCTAGAATAAATAGAAATATGGGAACCCATTTTCACATGAAATGGTAGGTAACCCACTGTGAGGCTTTTGTGCGTTTGTGTGTGTGTGTGTGTGTGTGTGTGTGTGTGTGTACATGTGTGTGTGTGTGGCTTGGGACACAGTGTACAGCTGGCTTATATTTAGAACAAAATGTACAGCTGTCTGAATAGAATTAAATATACAGCTGTCTGAATAAAAAAACAAAATATGCCTGCAGTTGTCTGAACACAGACAAAGTGTTCAGATGCATGTCTGAATGAAAACAAATGTACAGCTGCTCTCTGTATAAAAACATCAGCAATTGTCTGGATGAGAATATAATAAACAGGTATAGATAAGGATAAAATATACAACTAGGATCAATCTAAAACATATTTGTTCACAAAAACAGCACATTTCAGTGTGATGAAATAGAGCAATACATGTATGTACATAATTCATTATGAAACTCGCAATCAGCGTGGGCTATTGTAAGTTGGCTTAGTTGCCACTGATACATGATGTATTTCTCATATTCAGCATGCACTCTTCTTTTCCTGAAACCACAGGCTTAGGAACAGGAGAAATATGAGTGACAAAAACTTATAATATTATGTTTGTATATAAAAAAATATTCTATTGCGAGTCTTACTGTAAATCATGTATGTATTGTTATATTGTTCCCTATCATAACACTCAAATGTGTTTCTATTTTGTGACTAAGCCATTTTTAGAAAGCCACATGCACATGTGTATTTATTTCTTTTTCATTTTCCCCATTACTGTGTTTATGCTTTTTTTCTGGACAGCAGGGCTGCCACAAGGTCAGGTGACATGGAACTGGTGAATGCACTGACTGGCATCGAGTTTCTGAAGACAGCAAGACCTGTCCGATAAGTTGTCACCGACAGAGTTCTACTGTAATCTCCTGCTACTTTCAGGTAATGATGATCAGTTTGGTGGCATTTGATTTTGAAGTATGGTACACCTTCTTGATTTCACAAAATCATTTTTGCTTGTAAAAGTCCAATCACAGCACACATAAAGTAGCATATAGTGTCATGGAAATATTGCTGTCACAATACTGTAAGTTATGATTTACATATGTGACTGCTTTCTCCACACTGTAAGTATATTTACAAGTTGACAGTAAACATAATTATCATGGTGCCATGGTGTTTTTTCTCCCAAGTCTTCATAACAGCTAGTGCTAGCTACCTGTCAGTTTTCCACTCTGTAATGCATGTATCTTTTATTCCAGTATCAAATAGATTTGTATATTATTGGATCATTACCTTGATGTGTTGCACAAAGGCAAGCAAATTGCATGAAGTTGAGTTGAGCTGTGTGTTTACATGGAGGATATATCCTTGAGTGTATGCAGAACAAAAACACATGACGCTGTTCTGTCATCGAAACAACCTACTCAGTATAAACTGCTGCTCGTGTATTTTCACTTTTGTGCTTTTGTCAGTTTGAGGTTTTGCTTTATCTATTCATTGGCCATCTGTTTTCAGTTTCTTTGCTGCTGCCAAAGGCTAAACACCACTTGAAACAATGGATAAAGCATCCTGTTATCAAGCATCACCACACATTACGAGCTTCCTTGCCAGGCACGATCAAGGTATCATGTCTTATTTACGCACTTATTTTGACTTAGAGTTTAGATATGTTTCAGTCTCATCATTGAGTGTTAGTCAAGGGGATGTATCTATGTGGTTGAAATGGCCCAAAAAAACTTCAATTGGCTACGAAGGCTACACAATGCACAACATACTTACCATCCTTGACTTCAACCACCAAGAATGCAAGCAGTATACCAAGACTAGCAACAGGCACTCTGTGGCATACCAGGTAGCAGAACAGAAATATGCATGCATATAGTATGTTACACACGTGTGCAATTTCTGTTACAAGTGCAGTATTGTACATGTCATTTTCAGTATCATTACAGTACATGTATTTGTATAAATATACTATTTAGGATTGTGACACTGACCATGCAAACTAATTTTTTGTTATGGCAAGTCGGGTGCCGAATTCCTGTTCGTGTGCACTGTTCACAGTATGTAGTTATGACAAGGATGGAAAATGAAAGCAGAAAGCAGACATGTATGCGATTCATGAAGAAGAATGTCCAAATGTATTGAAAACAAAGAATGTCCAACACTTTTCTTTTACATTCAACTTTAATACTTTCTTGTGTAGAGAGTACAAAGTGCACAATATGGAGTATCATATTACATGCATGTGTCTATTTATTCATGTCCCAACTACTTGTACAAACAGATGTAAACAATCTCCACACCCATGACAGAAAGTAAATTTTAAATGTAAATGAAAATGTTCTTTTCATTCTGTTTTTTTCTCACAAAGGAATGCTCTGTGGCCGTGTATCTCCAATGCCTCACTGATGGAAAGCTCTGCAGTTTGTTACAGTATCTACGCAGTACAGATGATAGAGTGAGCGATGAGTGGATGTGGTTTTTCAGCAGAAGCAAAGACTTGGAGGTTGGTTGCACACACATACACAACCAGATAGTGCCCTCAGGTAGTTTAGATTGGGGCTTGGAAACCGCCATCTGATTATGGCCACTTGACAAGAGCGACAGTGTTTTCTGTTGCCAGGCCCCACATGGCTCTCATGCCACAACTAAAAAAAAATCTGTATGCAGTGTTGGTAATTTTTGAATGCCATTATAATGTGGAAAATCCTTGCAAGGCTGCTCCTGAATCGGCTGGTACCTGCCATCGCTGAAGACCAACTCCCAGAGGGCCAGTGTGGCTTCAGAGCAAACAGGAGCACCACCGATATGGTCTTTGTGCTGAGACAGCTACAGGAGAAGTGCCGCGAGCAGAACAAAGGGCTGTACGTAACATTTGTCGACCTAACAAAAGCGTTCGACACTGTGAGCAGGCAAGGCATGTGGCAGATCCTGGAGCGACTTGGCTGTCCCCCAAAGTTCCTCAACATGATTGTCCAGCTACACGAGGACCAGCAAGGCCAGGTCAGACTCAACAATGACCTCTCAGAACCATTCCCTATTCTCAACGGCGTAAAGCAGGGCTGCGTGCTGGCACCGACCCTCTTCACCATCATTTTTAGCATGATGTTGAAGCAGGCCACAGTGGACCTTGATGATGACGATGCAGTGTACATCAGGTATCGTCTCGATGGCAGCCTGTTCAACCTCAGACGACTGCAGGCCCACACAAAAACCCTAGACCAACTGATTCGTGAGCTGCTTTATGCTGATGATGCTGCCCTCGTTGCACACACAGAGAGAGCCCTGCAGCGCATCACGTCTTGCTTCGCAGATGCTGCCCAGCTCTTTGGACTCGAGGTCAGTCTGAAAAAGACAGAGGTCCTCCATCAGCCGGCACCCAAGACAGTGTATCGCCCTCCTCACATCACCATTGGCGAGTCTGAACTAAAGTCAGTGCACCAGTTTACTTACCTTGGCTGCATTATCACGTCGGACGCCAAGCTGGACAAGGAGCTTGACAGCAGGCTGGCAAAAGCGAACAGCGCTTTCGGGCGACTTTTCAAGCGGGTGTGGCACAATCAACAGCTGAAAACAGGCACCAAGATCAGCGTGTACAGAGCTGTGGTCCTCACCACCCTGCTGTATGGTTCCGAGTCCTGGGCCCTCTACCGCAGCCAACTACGACTCCTCGAACGCTTCCACCAGCGCTGCCTGCGTACCATCCTGGGCATTCACTGGAGTGACTATGTCACCAACGTCGAGGTCCTTGAACAGGCTGAAACTGTGAGCATCGAGGCTTTACTGCTGCGGACACAGCTCCGCTGGGCGGGGCATGTCTCCAGGATGGAGGATCATCGCCTACCAAAGATCACCCTGTTCGGCGAGCTTGCTACTGGACACCGTGACAGAGGGGCACCAAAGAAGAGATACAAAGACTGTCTCAAGAAGTCACTTAGTGCCTGCCAAATCGACCACCACCAGTGGTCTTCGCTTGCTGCGGACCGTGACACCTGGCGCTCCACCATTTACAAGGCAGCTGTCTCCTTTGAGGACTCTCGCAGAGCTAGCCTTAAGGACAAGCGGCTCAGGAGAAAAAACAGAGATGCCGCAGCTCAGAACCCTGGCCAGACCTTACCCTGCAGCCACTGCGGTCGAACCTGCCTGTCTCGGATTGGCCTCCGCAGCCACGAACAAGCCTGCAGACGTCGTGGGCAACTCCTATAAAATCTTCGTTCGCGAAGTCAAGCCAAGCCAAGAGAAATATATATATATATATATATATATATATCGTATGTGGGAGTAGAGGTGACACCTTATCAGCGCATCACCAGTGAAGACAATCCGGCCTACTGTTTGTGTGGGAATTGTCTAATAATAATGGACAACAAGAACTACTGAATTTGATCAAGCTGATTGAGTTAACAGAAGAACCAACTTTTCTAAATATTTGTAAGAAGCAGAACAAAGTCAAATTTTGCAGCGTCAAAATTTATAGCAGCACATTTGCAAATAAAAATCCCACATTATCTCTCTCTCTCTTGGCTTGACTTCGCGAACGAAGATTTTATAGGAGTTGCCCACGACGTCTGCAGGCTTGTTCGTGGCTGCGGAGGCCAATCCGAGACAGGCAGGTTCGACCGCAGTGGCTGCAGGGGAAGGTATGGCCGGGGTTCTGAGCTGCGGCAACTCTGTTTTTTCTCCTGAGCCGCTTGTCCTTAAGGCTAGCTCTGTGAGAGTCCTCAAAGGAGACAGCTGCCTTGTAAATGGTGGAGCGCCAGGTGTCACGGTCCGCAGCAAGCGAAGACCACTGGTGGTGGTCGATTTGGCAGGCACTAAGTGACTTCTTGAGACAGTCTTTGTATCTCTTCTTTGGTGCCCCTCTGTCACGGTGTCCAGTAGCAAGCTCGCCGAACAGGGTGATCTTTGGTAGGCGATGATCCTCCATCCTGGAGACATGCCCCGCCCAGCGGAGCTGTGTCCGCAGCAGTAAAGCCTCGATGCTCACAGTTTCAGCCTGTTCAAGGACCTCGACGTTGGTGACATAGTCACTCCAGTGAATGCCCAGGATGGTACGCAGGCAGCGCTGGTGGAAGCGTTCGAGGAGTCGTAGTTGGCTGCGGTAGAGGGCCCAGGACTCGGAACCATACAGCAGGGTGGTGAGGACCACAGCTCTGTACACGCTGATCTTGGTGCCTGTTTTCAGCTGTTGATTGTGCCACACCCGCTTGAAAAGTCGCCCGAAAGCACTGTTCGCTTTTGCCAGCCTGCTGTCAAGCTCCTTGTCCAGCTTATATATATATATATGCCTGCATGTGTACCCATGCGAGTAAAATGTGACACTGTCAGTGTCCATACAGTGAAAATCTTGCTTTTCACACACCACTGGTGTTTGTCAGCTGGAACTGGCAGCAGCGCCAACATGTAAACTGAGCAGTCACCATGATAAAACTGTTTCTCAACTTCCTAACTGCCCCCCCACCTCACCCCACCCCTCCAAATCCCCCCCTCCCTCATTTCACCCCAACTTACCAAAACACAGAGACCAAGTTTGAAAGACAGCATCATAAGCAAAATATACCATGCATATGATTCAATGACATCACTGAAATTGTTTCTTTATAATTAAAATGGTTGTCTCTGTTCTATTTGTGTTTTTGCCTCATGTATCATTACAGTTATATATAGTGCTGGAAGTAAAAGTGTACATGTATGTTGTTCTGTAGAGAAGAACCCTATGAAGAAAGAAAGTCGCTTAGAAATGACAGTTACAACATAATTTTTTACTAGATAATATGAATAAAATTGTGTTGTAGCTGTCTTTTCGAAGCGTCTTTCTTTCTTCGTTAAGTTCTTCTCTGCATTACACACGCTTCGCAGTCACCATTTTGGTCTGGACTATGTGGTTCTGTAGGATACATAGGCTACTTGGTCTTGTTGAGGATGGACGTACTCATTTCATTAAAAATCAACTGTATTTTACTATATCATCATGGTCATTGTGTTTTTATTTATGTATACACTTATTGATGTACTTGACAATTTTGGTGAACTCACAAGAGAAGCCTCACAATGAAAGGCATTTTTGACAGTTTTACTCAGTACAGACATAAACAAATAAGCCATACGTTGAAGTGTATTTGAAAACAATGTTTTTGTCACAAAATAAAGATCAAGTAAGATATATCTCTTGCTGTTCTGAACTGATATATTTCCTTGATATTTATTTTTGCGGGTTGAGTCATTTCAGTTTTCTGATACAGAACATTGCTATATGAAGTGATCAAAAACAAATCCCACATGGTTTTCTGTCAGTGCAAACATAGATAAACTATGAATCAAATTATTGTGGTTAGAATACCAATTACATATATCTGTTTCCTAACATTTATTTTGTATCTCATAACCATAGCACGAGGTGAAAGAAGCCTAATGCTCCAGCCAAAAGGGTGCATGATGCCAGCTTGCTTTCATCTGCCTCCTATAATCAATCATGGGGTGGGAGGGGGGGGAGGAGTTCGCCCAACCCCCCAAAATGGGAAAATTAGATAACATTTAAAGTATTTTGGATCGGGGGCATAAAAAATAATTATATGGTCTTTTTAAAAAAAAAGGTATAGATTATTGGTATGGCGAAGGCTGGACCCATCTGTTGCAACCCTGTATCTAATTATTTTGAAACTTGCCTCTCGTTTGTTTGTGCACCCTTTAGCTTGCAGTTGGTGTATGGTTGGTTGCTGTCAGGCACTTGCATGAGGTACGCATTGGGCAGGGTGCATTACATGTGCATAAACAGCAGTTGGTCTGGGGAGAAAATATTATCACTGAACTCAGCAAGTTTGCAGACAGTAATTATCTTTTGTGATACAAAAAAAAGAACAAACCAACAACAACAAAAAACAAGATGAGAAGTAATCGACAAAGCAAATATTACCTAGTGCTTAGATTCTTATTATGTAATCAAATTGTATGTCCGTGTAACACACACGAACAGGCACAATCACATAAATGGGTGACAGGATTCAGCTTTTCAAAATCCCGGAAAGCTGAATTTCAGCTGTTTGGTTCAGACAGAACAGGCCTTCAGCCAGCCTGTTCCAAATGCAACAGGCATAAATTCTCATGAGCCCCTGCGGCATCCGCAGGGGCTCATGAGAATGTATGTCTCTTGCTGGCCATGGATTTATGGGGCATATTTATGGACCGTTTTCATTCATTTCATATTGTCGCAGAGTCACCCATGCACATCACATCGTTGCATGATCGCCTGTAAATGATCTCCCAGGCTTTTGTGAAAAATAAAATCGTTTTGAGGTGGGCATTTCCACGTTGCTTAGCACGGGAGTGCTGTCCCCTACAACAACATTATCTAGTAGCTTCCCTTGGTAAAAATGGCGACTACCATGAGGGACTTGTTGTTCGCAAACGCTTTCGAGGAAACATTGTTTTGGATAAATGCGAGGACATACAAAATGAGAAGACCACGCTATAGCATGTTTGACGTACCGTCATCATTCCCTGCGCCGTTTTTGGACGCTGTGGACGTCACTCAGTCGCTCGGTGTTTCCCGGTACACTGGAAGTGAAGGTTGGATACTTTCGTCGTTGTTGCACGAGAATTGTGGATGTTACCGTGTACGGACAGATGCAACTGGAAGTGACCTTTGGCAGCTGAGTGGCGTATACCTGTTTGCGTGAACTGTGACAGCCGTCAAGGACGTCTGACACTCTATATCAGCTATAGTAACGTGAGTGTTCGGGGATCCCATCTGACGAGGCCCTGTTAGGGTTGCACTTTGTGTATCAGGTAGGGACTTCGAAAATTTTTTTTCGCTGTCCTCTACTGACTAATTGCTGAACCAGGACCTTTAATGTGTCCGTTAGGGTCACTACATAGATAGTGGCTGACGGTATTCGCAAACACGTCACAGTCAGTAACCAACAGCATACCCACAGTGCTTCACATCTAAGTTTAGGCTGCCTTTCAGAACTGGTGTACTAAAAGACCACAAGATATATCGTAGCAATACAATGAGTTAGTGAATGTGCTCAAGGACGAAATATTAATGAGAACGATCAATTCAGCTGTCAAATAATTCATTAATTTGTGAAACTTGAAATGCCAAAACTAATAAACTGGAGAGTAATTGAGTCAAATATGTCGGTTTTAATAAGAGCTCGCAAGACTGTGAGGACTAAGGTGCTAAGAGAGAGAGACTAAGAGAGAGAGAGAGAGAGAACAATGAACAATGAACAATGAACCTTTATTTTCCAACGGTAGAAGTTATTGGTAACAGGACCAGAGAGAGAGAGAGAGAGAGAGAGAGAGAGAGAGAGAGAGAGAGAGAGAGAGAGAGAGAGAGAGAGAGAGAGAGAGAGAGAGAGAGAGAGAGAGAGAGAGAGAGAGAGATGGAGAGAGAGAGATAAAATAAAATGCAATGAAACTTTATTTTCCAAGGATAAAAAATAGGTGCGCAGACCTGTTTTCATTCTTGTCCTTGCTACACACTACTAAACAAGATAACGTACACAAAATCTCTCTCTAGAAAAAAAGACATAAAACAATTAAATATCGTTTTTTAAATAAAAATTAATAACGTCGACATTCTGTGGGATCTGCCCAATACTCTTTTCAGTGACGTGTATAACCACACTTCTCCTGACAGTGCCTTGGGGTCCTAAATAAGCATGCGCCCATACGAGAAAAACGAGTTAAGCACTCTACCCTGCCACCCCGGTTGTTGCTTTTTTTTTTCTTTCTTTCTTTCTTTTTTCTTTTTTCTTCCTTACCATTGTTCCCCCTCCACCCCCCCCCCCCCACCCCCCAACACGCCCGTAGGCGTTGGTCCTATACATGTATTTATGTAATGTAATTGTTGTATCTGTAGATGTAGCAACGGCAGATTTGAAAAATGGCATTGCCTTTGGCATTGTTAATATCTTTACCGTTGTAAAATAAAGATTCATTGATTCACAGTAGATATCAAACAGGCCATGTCATTGTTACGTGGTTGGGTCGTAGTCGTAGTATGATAAACACACCAGACGCACGCACGTAGGGTTCTTTTAAATAAACTTCATTCAGCTGCAACCCGTCACACGTGGCTTAAGGATGTAGACAATACTGGAGTAACAGTTCCAACAATATTTTAATTCAGCGATGCGATCTCCACACATTGCATTTCCAAATGCACAAACACCGATACAACGTCTCTTCTGCAAATGTCCACACTGGCGACACAAAGTTTCTCATACAACGTACACCACCGTTACGCTGCGTCTCTCACAATGTACACCCTATACCGGCCACGTACCTACGATAAACTGTGTGTCTCTACAACTGACAATGAAAGACATGTACGAATGTGCTTTCCTAGCGCCCTCTTTATATATACAACCACTTTCCAGAACAATCCAAGAAAATCATACAACGCAACCAATCAAAACGAAACACGCAACTGAAACTCATAAATATTAATAAAGAATGAATTTTCTAGAATCACTACAATAGGCTACCAACATTCGGCTGCTCATTTCAGCCCAAATCCTATTGATAACGACATCACACAATAGTATGGCCGACCGTTCACGACCTTGCCTATACTTTCTAGAAGCTTCATGATCTTTCATAAAACACAAAGGAAAAACGGCTGTTAACTTCACGCGCACAGTAAACAACTTGTTGCGAATTGTTCCATATTCACCAACGTCACACATACGAGGTCACTAGACAGTGCGACTTTTCTAGAACGTTCTGGACTAAACTTAACTATCCATAACAAAGCGAAATCCACTCTACGCGCGAACGAAAGAAAATCTTACTAAAAAGGTACGTGATTCGTAACCATGATCGCTCAAACAATTATTAGATCGTCTCCCACGATTAACACATGCATGCTCCCACAGGACAACACAACCACAATCGTAACAGTCATTTAGAGACAAACTTAAGAAAGAAAAACAGTTTGATGAACATAAGAAACAACGAAATCGTGTTAAATACCTAGTGAGAGCGTCAAAAAAACAAACTGTTCTTCCAGGAAATGATTAGGGACAAAAAAGATACAGCATCGGTTTGGAAAGCCCTGAACGTTATAACGAAGGGTAAATCAGCCCTTGAAATTCCATCTCATTTGTCAGCTGATATATTAAATAACCACTTCCTATCGACAGCTGAAACACTTGCTCAGTCAGCTGCAAGTAGTAATGCAGAGTACCAAGTTCCTAGTGTACTGGAAAATACTGTGAGGCCAAAAATATACTGCAGACATTCATCATTCCTGATATTACCGTCACTGAAGTCGGCAAATTTATTTCTAGCATGCCGAACAAAAAATCCACCGGTATGGATGGTATCGACAACAAAATTCTGAAAATGTCACTAACATATACGGTAGAGGCACTCACATATCTTAAACCTCTGTATTAAACACAGCACGTTTCCAACTATTTTCAAAGAGGCCAAGGTAATTCCAATCCCTAAATCAAAAGATCTTGGAGATGTCAAGAACTACCATCCTATCTCACTTTTGTCAGTGCTGTCAAAGCCGCTTGAAAAAACACATACAAAAACACCTCCTCGATTTTCTAGAAAAGGGCAATTTCATAAATATTCATCAGTCCGGCTTTAGACCGAAACACTCATGTCAGTCAGCATTGACACACATTGTAGTCAGCTAGCTGGAATCAATAAATTAAAACCTGATGTCTGGAGCTGTTTTCTTAGACCTACAAAAAGCATTTGATCTTGTCGACCATGGAATTCTCTTAAAGAAGCTAGCAACATACCATATAAGTGAAACCGCCATAGCATTCTTTAGATCATAACTAAAAGACAGAAAACAAAAGGTATATACCCATGGAATATACTCTAAACAAGGACAAGTTAACTATGGTGTCCCCCAGGGGTTGATCTTGTGACCTCTTCTATTTATAATATTCATTAATAATTTGCCTTTGCATATTACTAACACTGATGTTAACTGCAACCTGTAGGCGGACAATACGAACCTCCATGTTTCGGGTAAAAATAAAACAACTGACATTAACCTTAGCTTACAAAGTAGTCTTAGCGAGGTTTCCGACTTGTGTAGAGAGAATCATATGGTTCTTCATCCAGGAAAACAAAGAGTACACGATAAAAACACTACCGCCGACCACAGCCGTTACATTTACAACCGAACGCTAAACCGATAGAACAAGTCACAGAGGGTAAATTTTTGGGAATACACGTTGACGAACAACTATGTTGGGAGACGCATATAAATACAGACTGTAAAACCATTGCTAAAAACACTTTCCTGTTGTCCCAGCTTAGACAAGTAACGGATACACATACTCGTTATCTGTTTTTTCATGCCCATATCAAGTCTCACGTTGATTATGTCTCCACAGTGTGGGACGGTTGTACCGTTGTAGTGATGTTGACATGAACAGGTTAAACTCTATATATAAAAGAGCTGTCAAAATGATAGATACGCGGCCCATTCCTACCACAGACAAGTTTAGACATCTAAACATTCAACAAATGCATCCTCATGCACAAGATATTAAATAACATGACACCGCAGTATCTAACCACCACATTTATGCCACAGCAAGAACGCGGACCTCAAGGAACAATACTTTACCCCTACCTCTGCCTAGGATTGACCTCTTTAAAACTAGTTTATCATTTTCTGGACCGTTTGTATGGAACACTATTCCTGTACATTTGAAGACTATAGCCTCGCTTGGAATCTTTAAAACGAAACTTTTCGATTACCTGATGAGGCAAACATAACATCACTGGGCGTTTATTTAAACAAACCTGATGGTTAATACGTTGATGTAATACATGCATTTATGTATAGTGTTTGTGTGTGTGTGTGTGTGTGTGTGTGTGTGTGTGTGTGTGTGTGTGTGTGTGGTATAAGATGAATGCTGAGTGTTACTATTGTTTTGTGAATATAATTTTGTTAATTTTATTATTTTTTTGTTTGTATTTTTTAAACATTATTGTTGCATGAAATAATGTGTGTACATATAATTCTTTATTATTATTATTATTATTATTATTATTATTATTATTATTATTATTATTATTATTATTATTTTGTAACCTATTTTATGTTGTAGATAATAGCAACGGCAAGTTTGTAAAATGACGATTTGTTTCTGTCAAAACTATTTACCGTTGATAAATAAAGTTTCATCATCATCATCATCATCATCATCTCTTACCCACACAAACACTCTCGCCCGTGTGCAATTGCCGCGTGCACAGGTTTGTGCCAGATTAGCTTGTAGCTTACAGGCGCCAAGCCAAGCCTGCACAACCCTACACACACACATACACACACACACACACACACACACACACACACACACACACACACACACACACACACAGCCAGCGCTCTCATACCACAGTATCATTACATATATCATGTACTCATACATTGTTATTACTTAAAACTATACTGCAGCAAATATAAAGAGCATAACGGATTTTGTTCTAACATGACTAAACCGCTATTGTTCTTATCATGAAAATCAACACTCCAACAAACACACATACAACTGACACGCACACACACACACACACACACACACACACACACACGCAAACACACATACACACACGCGTGCGGAAGCACGTACGGATGCGCGCGTGCACACACACACACACACACACACACACACACACACACACACACACACAAACTCGCACACACACAGACCAACACACACACATGCGATAGCCTTCCCGCGGGCCGGCGCGAAGAAACTGCTGCATGCCACGCGGCGCGAGCGTTTATGTCTCAACTGTGTCAATCGACGGCATCCCGTCTGGCCAACCGAGTTCATGGGATCATGGATATTACATAATGCGGCTTGCTGGAATGCCAGCGGTATATTACACGCGTTCATAAATGTTACAAAGGTATATATATATATATATATATATATATATATATATATATATATATATATATATATATATATATATATATATATATATATATATATATATATATATATATACAATATACGATAGGGACATTTTTAGAACTGTGCTACTAATACCATCATGGCCAGACGTACGTTTGTTCTTTAAGTGCGAGTTGGATTTTCCCACTTCGTATACCGTTAATGCTGAATAAAGTATCAGGGTCTAACCGTTCTGCACAAAACGTCTTTGCTTTTCTGACACAGCTGAAGACTGACCAGAATATGTATTTTGTAGCAACGTACTGGCAGCCGAGCAGAAATGCTGATGCAAGGTATTAGCTGATAACTGTGTACATTGTGCGGTATTTTTAGACCTCGTAAAAGCATTGAACGCTCGCCACACAGATACATCTCTCTTGCCGTTCATAAGACCACCGTGAAAAAGTGACCTTTGAGCTTTCCTCTCTAAATTTTTAACATGGTTTCTTTGCCTTCGATAAGCTATAAAATCCTTATTTCTTTTATACCCGCCGTGAGATGGCCTTAGTCGCCTGCTCGGCGTTAAACCCAAATAACTAACTAACTAACTTATTTCTTTTATAGTCATCTCTGAGCTGCATGGCATCCTTGATTTCCTTGCTTAACCAGGCGGGAAGCAGGGGGTTCTTCACCCGTTTCTCTCTGAATGGAGCGTGTCTATCGAAAACACAAAGGAACAATCCGTACCACTCAGACAAAGCATCGTTGGGGTTATTATGGTAGTATACTTTATCAAAGGGCGCGCTACTTAAATCACAACGAAATGTTTCCTTGTTGAAGTGTTTAATTTATCTGTATCTAATAGTCGTGTGCTGATGTTTTCGGAATGAATTATCCGCTTTCAATGCCCAGCAACAGCACACCGGGTAGTGATCGCTAATCCCTACCTGAGGCACTTCTACTCCCATCACCCTTGATTGAGTAGTTGTATATTATGTGGTCTATAACTGGAGGAAGTTGGACTAACACGAGTTGCTGTTTTAACTAACTGCTTTAAACCAAACATAAGCACAAAGTTATGTATGGAAGAGTAACTGAATGTTCTGGAAATGAGTCTAATACACACGCACGGGGTGGCTGTACTGTGCCCACAGTACCGGCTGTGCGTATGGCGTGTATGTGAGCCGGGGGGGGGGGAGGGGGGGGGGCGGGTGCTGAGGTATCCCCATGGACCTGCTTCGCGATACTGTGGAAACGCGGCACTGTATGGCGGTAGTGGTGGTTGCTGCCACTTAGGATACTACCCCGGCATTTGTTGCTTATAGCTACTGTCACGGTTAGTGACTGTTTTGACAGTGGTAGTCGAAAGTTACCGAAGCACCGGTCAGTGTAGGAATAGTGAGTTGTTTTCACGTGGGTAGTGACGGGTTAGTGTTCCTTGTTTTGCACGTGCGGGGCGCGCTAGTGAATGCGGTAGTGTGTTCACTGCAGAGTTTAGCTTGTAGGTAGCAAGGGAATAATAGTTTAGTTCGCAGCTCTACTCGGTTAGACCAGGTTGTCTTGCCCAGCTGACTGTTGGTAGTCAGTGACTGACCGTTTGTGAGGGTCAGTGACACAGCGCAGGTCCAGTCCCGTGGTCGTTGGAGGCCGGAGACTGGGGTTATTGTGCCTACGGGTGTCGGGGGTTTGTGACAGGTCGCAGAGGAGGTAAGTGCGTTAAAAATCCCGCGTGCGGATGTTTTGTCATGTTATGGTTGTTATAGGTGTTTTGTACTATGTGCTAGGTCTAGGGGTATCGTGGGGGGGGGGGGGGGGGAAGGAGGGTAGGACTCGATGGGTGTTAAAGGGAAGTATTGTTTTGGCGTTATTGTTTGGTTCTGTAAGTATTAGTTGGTTTTAACTGTTAGCGACATGTTGCATTGGTTAGTAAAATGTGTTAATGAAATGTTGTATTCGCTTGTTGTGAAAGTGCAGAGAATGTTAGGAAGGCTTTTTTAAAATAATGTTTGAGAACTTTCGTTGTTTTGGTTCATGTGTAAATTTTGGAATGATTTGGAAAGCACGTGTCATAGGAGTGAAGGTCAAGTGCTTGAATGGTTAGCGGTAGTGTTTTTGTAAACCAAGCAGGGTGGGTATGGTGGTTAGCTGGTTTTAGGACCCTCTGGTTTACGTTGCTTACAGGGCCATTTAGGCTTCTGCTTCTGTTTTGCATTTTGACGTTCGGGGTCGGGACCGGTCGGAGGGCCGACGGGCATTAGGACCAACCACACCTCGCTGGACCGAGTGTCGGCGTGGGAGGGGTGCGGTCGTCTGTACTGCCGAAGCTGCCGTGTCGCCATTGCAACCAGACCTCGCGCCAGGGAAACGGGGAGAGAGAGAGAGAGAGAAGACCCGCGAAGCTGTACGACCGTTAAGGAAGCCGGACGGGAGGGATCCACAGGCGTTCGTCGACTTACCACGGTGGTCCCATTCTTATTCAGCTTTCCGTCACTCACTCTGCCTTGGTGTAATTACATGATTCTTGTATATGGACAGTATATTGTAAATAACGTTTTTCAGCCGTCAGTTCGGAGGGCTGTAACCTGACTTTTTATTGTTATTGTGGAGCAACAGTGCTGCGTAGCGTGGGTGAGTGTTTGTTTCCACCACTCGATGCAATGCTGATGCTGTGGAAGTAGTATTAACCTTGGCTTAGTTTTTTCCTTTTGTTTTTCTTTTCTTTCTTTCTTTTTTCGGGAGGGGGAGGGGAGTAGGGGGCAGGGAGGGACGTGTCGGTGGGAAGTGTGGGAAGGAAGGAAAGGGGGAATAGTTAGTATAATAGTAATAAAGATTGAGTGTACGTGTAAAGTAAATGTGTTGTGTTGCTTGTGCTGAGCTGTAACCTGTCTTGAGGCAAGACACTAGGGTCCCTTATCTATCTCTTTCTCCTCTTCTACTCCTAACCTTCTTTCTCGTCTATCTCTCTAGTCGGGACATTTGGGGGGGGGGGGGGGTTCTACTTCTATTCTATCTTCCATTCTCGTCTGTCCCTCCCTAGTCGTGACATTTGGGGGCTCGTCCGGGATCAATAGGGGGAGGTAACTCACCCGTATTGTAGTACGAGGTACAGCTCAGTGTGTTTTGTTTCGTATTGTGTCGCCGGTCGCGGCTGACGGGTTGAAGTTGACAGACTCTGGCGGTAATCTCAGGGCGGTTGGTTGGGTGCTCGGGCGCACGCGCTGGGGCTCGCACGCGGGGTTTTTAGACCTATCCTCGGGGTTCGAGACTCGTCACAGGGCGTGTTGCTTGTGGGCATTTCTGATCTTGTGTGTTTCATCTCCTGTATAGTATGGAGGAGGACAGACCGGCCTTCAACACCCGGGGCAGGATGGCGCTTGCCGGAGATCACCCGCGGTCAGTCACTGCTACCGACGTAGAGGGGGCTGCCGCTAGGAGTCCAGGGTTTTCGCTACGGTCTCCAGGGGTACAGGCTTTTCAGTTTGCGTCACCATCGCTTGGTAGAGGTAGGGGAAAGTTAGTTCCATTGTTGTACTCACCTACTAACATGTCCCCAGGCCCCGGTAGGCTTACTAACCGTACTGAAACGGTGGCAGTTGAGAGGCCTATGGATGATTCCAACATGAAGGACCTTATCGTCTACATGATGCAGAAGGACCAGGCTGACCGAGAGGAACGTTGTCAGGAGGAGGAGCGTCGTCAGGACCAAGCCGACCGGGAGGAACGTTGTCAGGAGGAGTTGCGTCGTCGTCAGGACCAGGCTGACCGGGAGGAACGTTGTCAGGAGGAGATGCGTCACCGAAAGGCGGAGGAGGAGAAAAAGGAAAGGCAAGAACTTTTAGAGCTGTTGTCGAGTCACATTACTAAGTCACAGCCAGTAACGAAGTCAGAGATCTTCCAGCCAGTGAAGATTAATTTGCCGCCTTATGATGAGAAAGAAGACCTTGACATTTACTTGACTCAGTTTGAGAGGTTAGCCGGAGTTTTGAAGTGGCCAGAGGATACGTGGGCCATCAGGTTGTCTTCGCTTTTGAAGGGGAAGGCCAGAGAAGTTCTTGACCGGCTAGCGCCAGATGTAGCTCTAAAGGACTATGAGGAACTGAAGAAAGCTTTGTTAACCAGGTTTCAGTTGACAGCAGAAACGTACAGACTCAGGCTGAGGACATCAAGGAAGCAGAAAGAAGAATCCTTTCCGCAGTTCGCTGTCCGCCTGGAGCTCTGGTTGAAGAGATGGATGTCACTAAGTAAGAAGAAAGAGGAGTTTCAGGACCTGAAAGACTTGATTCTTCAAGAGCAACTCTTGGACGGTATGACACCGGAACTGGCTACGCATGTTAGGGAGAGGAAACCCAAGACTGCGTTCACTACTCCTCAAGGGGAATTCCAATGGACAGTGATGCCCTTTGGGTTGAAAACGGCCGGAGCAGTCTTCTCCCGGGTGATGAGAGAACTGCTGAGGCCACTGGGATCGAGCGAGGTGGACAATTTCATGGATGACATACTCGTCGCTACAGAAAGTTGGTCTGATCACATGAAGACCTTAAGGAAAGTGCTACAAAGGCTCGTGGAAGCGAACCTGGCGGCAAAACCAAGCAAGTGTTTTCTTGGTTATACTACCATTGATTATCTGGGACATCACGTTGGAAACGGTGAGCTCAGGCCCGACGTCAAGAAACTGGAGAAAATCCGGAGGGCTGAAGCACCCAAGACGAAACGCCAGTTGCGGGCATTTCTGGGACTAGCATGGTATTATCGTCGTTTTGTACCCAAGTACGCTGAAACTGCTCGACCGTTGACTGACGCTACCAAGAAACGAGAACCGAACCAAGTTCGGTGGACACCGGAATGTAACGAAGCATTCGAAACGCTTAAGGACCAGTTGTGCAGTGAGCCAGTGGTCAAACTACCTGATTGGGACAAACCTTTTTGCTTAAGGACGGATGCGTCGGGGGGCTAGGAGCAGTACTTCTGCAAGAAGGGGACGACGACCTACTACACCCCGTGGCGTACGCCAGCAAGAAAGTCAGCCCAACAGAACAAAGGTACTCTGCGATCGAGCGAGAATGTTATGCGATTGTCTGGGGAATAGGCAAATTCCACACCTATCTGTTTGGTCAACAGTTCACAGTCGAGTGTGATCACTCACCACTCCAGTATCTACAGACAATGAAACCAGTCAACAGTCGTATTGCTCGTTGGGCACTTTTGTTGCAAGAACATGACTTTGTAGTTAAGGTTATTCCAGGGGTGGAGAATGTCGGAGCCGACTATTTGAGTCGCATGACCGAATAGGGTGCTGTCGTTGTTGTTGTTTTTTTCACGGTAGGGGTGCTTTCGACTTAGGTTGGAGGGTATTGTCACGGTTAGTGACTGTTTTGACAGTGGTAGTCGAAAGTTACCGAAGCGCCGGTCAGTGTAGGAATAGTGAGTTGTTTTCACGTGGGTAGAGACGGGTTAGTGTTTTGCACGTGAGGGGCGCGCTAGTGAATGCGGTAGTGTGTTCACTGCAGAGTTTAGCTTGTAGGTAGCAAGGGAATAATAGATTAGTTCGCAGCTGTACTCGGTTAGACCAGGTTGTCTTGACCAGCTGACTGTTGGTAGTCAGTGACTGACCGTTTGTGAGGGTCAGTGACACAGCGCCGGTCCAGTACCCTGGTCGTTGGAGGCCGGAGACTGGGGTTATTGTGCCTACGGGTGTCGGCGGTTTGTGACAGGTCGCAGAGGAGGTAAGTGCGTTAAAAATCCCGCGTGCGGATGTTTTGTCATGTTATGGTTGTTATAGGTGTTTTGTACTATGTGCTAGGTCTAGGGGTATCGTGGGGGGGGGGGGGGGAAGGAGGTTAGGACTCGATGGGTGTTAAAGGGAAGTATTGTTTTGGCGTTATTGTTTGGTTCTGTAATTATTAGTTGGTTTTAACTGTTAGCGACATGTTGCATTGGTTAGTGGAATGTGTTAATGAAATGTTGTATTCGCTTGTTGTGAAAGTGCAGAGAATGTTAGGAAGGCTTTTTAAAAAATGTTTGAGAACTTTCATTGTTTTGGTTCATGTGTAAATTTTGGAATGATTTGGAAAGCACGTGTCATAGGAGTGAAGGTCAAGTGCTTGAATGGTTAGCGGTAGTGTTTTTGTAAACCAAGCAGGGTGGGTATGGTGGTTAGCTGGTTTTAGGACCCTCTGGTTTACGTTGCTTACAGGGCCATTTAGGCTTCTGCTTCTGTTTTGCATTTTGACGTTCGGGGTCGGGACCGGTCGGAGGGCCGACGGGCATTAGGACCAACCACACCTCGCTGGACCGAGTGTCGGCGTGGGAGGGGTGCGGTCGTCTGTACTGCCGAAGCTGCCGTGTCGCCATTGCAACCAGACCTCGCGCCAGGGAAACGGGGAGAGAGAGAGAGAGAGAAGACCCGCGAAGCTGTACGACCGTTAAGGAAGCCGGACGGGAGGGATCCACAGGCTTTCGTCGACTTACCACGGTGGTCCCATTCTTATTCAGCTTTCCGTCACTCACTCTGCCTTGGTGTAGTTACATGATTCTTGTATATGGACAGTATATTGTAAATAACGTTTTTCAGCCGTCAGTTCGGAGGGCTGTAACCTGACTTTATTATTGTGGAGCAACAGTGCTGCGTAGCGTGGGTGAGTGTTTGTTTCCACCACTCGATGCAATGCTGATGCTGTGGAAGTAGTATTAACCTTGGCTTAGTTTTTTCCTTTTGTTTTTCTTTTCTTTCTTTTTTTCGGGAGGGGGAGGGGAGTAGGGGGCAGGGAGGGTCGTGTCGGTGGGAAGTGTGGGAAGGAAGGAAAGGGGGAATAGTTAGTATAATAGTAATAAAGATTGAGTGTACGTGTAAAGTAAATGTGTTGTGTTGCTTGTGCTGAGCTGTAACCTGTCTTGAGGCAAGACACTAGGGTCCTTTATCTATCTCTTTCTCCTCTTCTACTCCTAACCTTCATTCTCGTCTATCTCTCTAGTCGGGACATTTGGGGGGTTCTACTTCTATTCTATCTTCCATTCTCGTCTGTCCCTCCCTAGTCGTGACAGCTACCTTGACTCTCCGCTGTACCACCGAACCTGAATTCGCTGTACTGTGATTCCAGACTTGGTGCTACAGTCCACCTTGACTCTCCGTTGCAGCACTGAACCTGGATGCACCACAGCGTGATTCCAGGTTGGGTGCTGCAGCGGACCCTGACTGTCTGCCGGCTGCGACATTAGCGTAAGTGTTGGTGGTGCCAGCGTGTCCTTCACTTCGTTGACGACGGTCACGACCACCACCTGCAGTCTGGTTGTTGGGTGGGGTGACGTCAGTAGCTGGCCCGCCTCTCTTTATGTTGAGGGTCAGACTGATGGTGCCCTGACGACTCGGATGGATGGGGTCACCGCGCCTGTAGAATTGTCTATGCGGGAACCCATCAACAGCAGTGAAGACCTGAGTTTTGTCTATCAGTGTGACACCCAGCTTTCTGCACACATGGAACAGGTTACAATTAAAGGCGGTGATGGCCCTGTACAACTGGTGTCTACTGTCGGTCGGTAGGATAGAGGATGCATGCAGACGAGCGCCGGGAAATGCCCGCCTGCATTTCCGGACGTGATGTTCCCACACAGCGCTGGTCACTTCCTTCTGTTTGCTGTCGTTGACCCCCACGTCAATGGAAGGTCACCAGTGCCACCGCTGTGTGGGACGCGTGTTGTCACTGGAGCCAGTTCAGCAGGTGAGCAGTCCGCAGGCCAGAGACAGATACCTCTACTTTCTCTCCAGGGTATGTGGGCATCTTCTCGGCCTTGATGTTGCGAACAGAGTTGCCAATGACTAGCGTGGTGGCGTCACTCTGCATTGCATGTCGCAATATTTGTTCCTCTGGAGACACTGTTACGGTGCTGCTGGCGTGGTCAGACCCGTTGTTGACCTCAGGCAGGCCGCCGGTAATCTGCACTGGTATGAGGCGCTCTGGCTCTTCTCGGCTGCACTCGCAGCCTGACCGCGGCCAGTTCTTGCATAACGGGTGGAGGAGAGGGGTGACAGGGAGCAGCGATTGCGTTGCCTGTTACCTGGCGCGGAGACGCACAGCTGTCAACATTGGCAGACAGGTCAGTTTGAGTGTTACCACTGATGGCAGCGTCTGAGCTGTTGGACGCAGGGGCTGACTTCTTTTTCAGCTGTTTTTGAATTTCCTTCAGGCGGTGATTGTGGCTCTGTTTGGTGGAGAATAGCTGGTTGACAGTGCCGTCTCTGGTATGTTGAGCTGTCTCCACACCAGTTATCCTGTCGCCCAGGCTGGACAACATCTCGCCAACACTTTTCTCCTTAACCTGCAGATCTCTGGCTCTCTTGACCGCCTCATAAAATAATAATAAAATGGTATTTATATGGCGCATTTCCCATATTTGTAATATAACTCGATGCGCAGGCGAAAACGACGCACGCACGCACGCACGCACGCGTCTGCATGGGGTGTACAGAATACCGTAGAGATTACATGAAAGTCTGCGAGAAAAAGTAGCTTTCTAACTGCGTAAGGGTGGAGGTAATTCTCAGATCAGTTGGTAGGGAATTCCAAATTAAAGGAGCAGTATATCTGAAAGAGCGTTCATCGGCAGATTTGAGACGGAACTTTGGAACTTTGAGAAGTTTCTCTCCCGATGAACGCAGTGAGCGAGAGGGCTGGTAAGTGATCAGACGGAAGGAAAGGTATGACGGAAGGCTGCCATCAAAGTGGCGGTATGCAAAGGTCGCTATTTTAAACTTTATGCGGAATTGGATTGGAAGCCAATGAAGGTCTTTCAGTATAGGGGTTACGTGGTCTCGTTTACGCCTGCGCTTCACAAGCCTTGCGGCATTATTTTGAACTCGGCTGACTCTTGAGCTGATAAATCCTGGCTAAGGATAGGGCTGCTGAAAGTCCTTTGAACAGTGTACTGACGTCAGCGCAAAGGTCCGTGATGAGGTTACACGCACTTCTGAGCTGCGCTCGCAGAGAATCAGGGTCAGTGGTGTCCTCATGAGGGCAGGTAGTCCTGCGGGCCGTAATGGGTGGGGCCTCTGTATTAAGTAATCCCAGTCCCTGGGGACTCGGGACTGGAGTTCGTGTTTGGTCGGGTTGGGGGAAGGGGCGTGGCAGTGGACATTACACCATCAACTGGGATAAATCAGTGCGGGCGTTCTGAAGTGGCTGGCCAATAGATGAGGTGATGGAATTAGGCGCGGATGAGTGGTCGGTTAGAAGGGGCGTCGGCCGATAATCCCCTGTGATTAACGACTCTGCCGGCTGCACAAGAAGAGAGACTGCTTTGTTGTCCGAGGGAGTGGAGAGGGTAGGGGTGACGGTGTCTGCTAGGGAGACAACCATCAGCAGGCCCCGTGAGGCGTTGGAAAGGGTGGCGGTTGAGGTGACGGTAAGTTCTGTAAGCCGGGTCAGGGGCAGATGCAAGATGGTTGATGGCGACGGGGACATTTTCTGTAGGATCCGCTGTACCGACCAGGAGCTGTTGTACATAATCACAAAGATCCCGGTACTCCGATCTCACCCACAGGCCCTTTCTCTTCCCGTGAATCATACAGGTCCTACCGGTTGTCCGCCTCTTCCTAAAGTGCACAGTGATGGCGATACGTTTGTTGTCGTCTGTGTGTACCGGTGCTTCATAGATCTTGACTATTGTCTTGGCCAGGTGATCAGGGACCGGGGTGTGGGGAGAGAGGTAGCCATCAAGGGTGACAGCTTCATTGTCATAGTTGAAGTCTTCCCATAATACATTGTGGACTCCTGCAGTGCGTTTGGGCAGAAGCTGCATGTATCTCACACACATGGCATTCCTCCACGTCTTGAGAATGTTGAGGACATGAGGACCTTTACTTTCAAGTCGTGTTTGAAATCTTGTCTAGAGTATCTCTCAGTACTGGGTCACGGGGGATGGTGGGAGTGGAAGGGGGGTGGCTACAGTTGGCATGGTTTCAGATAGGAACGGACATGTGATTTAGAGTGGGGCGGGAGCGGAGGATGGGTAAGCAGGTGTCGCTGACGGAAATGTTTTTTGAGTGGGGTGGGGTGGGGGGACAGTAGAGGGTGGCTATGAAGGAGAGGGAGGGCCTGCAGAGGCAGAGGGTGGGTAGAGAGGAGGAGGCGCCAGGAAAATGGAGCGGGTGTAGGGATGGGTGTGGTCGTGAGTAGAGTGGGCGGGGAGGATGGAGGGTAAAGTGAGGGCGTGCAGAGGATGGGTAGGGAAGAGGAGGTGCCAGGAACACGGGGCGAGGTGGGGATGTGTGTTGGCGTAAGTCAAGTGTGGGATAGTAGCTGGCATGGATTGATGACGTACGATGCCGGATCTGCCAAGCTGATGATCCTAGGCAAATACGGCTGGAACTGTTTACACGGCGGGCGGTGAGGCAAGACAACCCGACGGATAGATTGCAGCGCCATGATCCCACAGCGTAGCCTTGTGTAAACACATTTGGCACCAGTTTCGTGGCAAAGACAGCAGTCTTAGTATGGTGACCAGTGTGGCTAGTCTGTGGAACATGCAGCTTACAGGCCGAAGGAACGTTAATTTTTTTTTTAAACGAACATGATTTATTTTTTACTCGCTATAAACACGGTATCCTCGCGTTGGTACCATATGGCGTTGAGGCGCGTCCCCTGGGTGGTGGATTGGGGGTCCCTCGTGAGAGGGTTGCACCGAATGAAATAAGGTGCCGTGAACCAACATGGTCTAAGGGAAGGTGACCCCGACAGAAAACCCCTGGTCCTCCTAGTAAGGGGGTTGGGCATGGGGGTAGCTTCCCCACCCTGCAAAAAAGGAAATAGCTACAAAAACGCCGACGAAAAGACTAACAGTAATTCATTTCCTGGAGGAGGAAGGTTCTTCTACCAAAAGACTTATGACGTCCTGTGGTGAAAGCCGGAAGTCTTCGGAAGCCACAGGACCGAGCCGCCTCTCTCTATCCAGGGATACAACCATGGGCACATGGAACGTCAAGACCATGTACCAGAGCGGCAAGGCCGCCCAGATAGCAGCGGAAATGCAAAAGTACAACCTTTCCCTGTGTAACGCACGCAGACTTGCCCACAGTCGTACGCACAGACTCTCACGCAACAGACGCATACACCGCCACTGACTCAGACGGGCGCATTCATGCGGTAAAACACAACACACGGGCTCCCTTTCTAAAGTAACCTTTATACACTCTAAAGGAGAAGAACGACTTAAATGACTATCAACTATATACACTGTTCTATTATCACACCACACACGTATCACAATATCTTTGCCAGGTTAGGTCTTAGTCTCACATTGCCTCCAACCTGTTTGCTGTTGTTGCCTGGTTACGTTGGTCCTTCTCACGTCTAGGCGTGAAAGTCCTTCGTCGTACGCTTGTTGCCGTCCTGTCTCTTTTTGGGCACGGACGTCCTCGTTCTCGTACGGTACTCAGTTCTCGCTTGGACTTGGGTGTCTTGATCCCCAGTCAGACTCACTCTCAGAAGAGCTGGAGGGATGACCTTACGTAGGTCCCACCTGCGACTCGACGTCTCGGCGTCCGTCTTTCCACTCTTTTACAAGAACTCTGAATAGACAAAAGTCCCAACGTAACACTTGCTAACCACACAACATATTGGATCAATGAGAAACGTCACGTAACCTGGCTGATACAAATAACTCACACGTTCATTCACACACACACACGTGCTTCATAAACTATTTTCGTATCACCATCATATCTGTCACTATCTTGAAACAGACTATAGCCTAACACTTTTGCTATACATTACTCTATACCCTGGAAAAGACTATGCTTAACCAACCACGTACTATCTTCCTAGCGGCTTAGACATACACTTCATATTCCTTTAGTCATCTAACTCGGTAAACAACTGTCACAGTATACAAAAACACCGGTTACTTCACCGAATTCTAAACATACTAACTAAACCAAACCGGAACACCGCTATACAACCACCTTACTCTTACCAACGCATACTGTCTTTAACTAAACAACTATCAATACTACATTTATAGAAACATACCTGAAATCTAGGCTTCAGAGTCTTGGAATGCGGGCTAGGTAACTCAAACACAACCGTTCCATACGAAAAAACAGCCCGCACTCCCGATCTAGACCTCTGACAGTCACAGCTTCCGCCTAGAACTCACTAAACAGAACTCACTAAAAATCCCGTGCTAACCATGTCTTACAGATTTCCCGTGGAGCCTAATGCCACCACAAACAAACCGTTAACAAAACCCGTACCGTACTAATCCTACTGTGTGAGCACTATGCACTAGCATAGAGCTTCATCACACCTGCTAGGTATCAGTGAAGCCAGATGGACGCAGTCTGGCCAGAAAAGGCTGTTAAGTGGGGAGATGATTCTGTATTCAGGTCATGAAGAGGAGAATGCCCCCCATACAGAAGGTGTAGCATTCATGCTGTCACCAGTGGCACAGAGAGCGCTGATGGGCTGGGAACCTCTTGGGCCAAGAATTATCACAGCAGCCTTTAGAACCAAGAAAAAGCTCAAGCTGAACGTCATCCAGTGTTATGCGCCCACTAATGACAGTGACGAGGAAGAGAAACAAGAGTTCTACGACCGACTCCAGAGTGCCTTGGACAAATGTGCGGAGCGAGACATCACCATCGTCATGGGCGATTTTAATGCCAAAATAGGGAAGACAACACCGGATACGAAGAGGTGATGGGGAGACAGGGACTAGGCTCGGAGATGAGTGAGAACGGGGAGAGGTTTGTAGACTTTTGTGCTCTAAACCGACTTGTCATTGGAGGCAGCATCTTCCCACACAGAAGAATACACAAAGCAACTTGGGTCTCACCTGACCATACAACAGAGAACCAAATAGACCATATCTGCATTAGCAAGAAATTTAGAAGATCCCTTCAAGATGTTCGAGTGAGGAGGGGAGCAGATGTCGCCTCCGACCACCATCTGCTTACTTTAAGAATGAAGCTCAAGCTAAAGAAAAGCCGCACAGAGACAACAAGAAGACAGCGCTATAATGTAGGCCTCCTGAGAGAAACTGGAGTTAGAGAAGAGTTCAAACTGGTGCTGTCCAACCGGTTTCAAGCGCTACAGGAGCTAGTAAATGAAGAGGAGGCGGTCGCGACAGAGCAGCAGTGGAAGGCAGTTAGAGAGGCGCTGAACTCAACCTGCAAAGACACTGTAGGGTTCAGGAAACACCATCACAAGGACTGGCTGTCGGCACAGACCTTGAAGAAGATAGAAGTGAGGAAGCAGAAGAAAGCAGCTGTCAACAACAGTCGCACGAGAGCAGCCAAAGTAAGGGCACAGGGGGAATACTCGGAAGCCAACCGCGAGGTGAAGAGTAGTATCAGGGCAGACAAGAGGGCCTACACAGACAGCCTGGCAGCAGAGGCAGAAAAGGCAGCAGGCAGCAGCAACATGAAACAGCTCTACGGCATTACCAGAAGATTGTCAGGCAAGTATGGCCATACAGAAAGACCAGTAAAAGACAAAGAAGGCAAGCCTATTGCAGACAGAGCAGACCAACTCGACAGATGGGCCGAGTATTTTGAAGAGTTACTGAACAGACCTAGCCCACCCGACCCCCCAGACATCCAGCCGGCAGAGACCGACCTACCCATCAGCTGTGACAGACCCAGCCGGGAAGAGATCAGAAGAGCAGTGGCATTCTTGAAGAACGGCAAAGCAGCAGGCCCAGATGGCATCCCAGCGGAGTCTCTGAAAGCAGACCTAGAGACAACAGTGGAGATGCTGTACCCACTGTTTGGAAAGATCTGGGAAGAGGCGGTGATGCCGGCTGACTGGAAGGAGGGGTACCTAATCAAGCTTCCCAAGAAAGGCGACCTCAGCAAGTGTTCCAACTACAGAGGAATCACCTTGCTGTCAGTACCAGGAAAGGTCGTCAACAGGATCATCCTGGAGAGAATGAAGAGCTCCGTTGACCCCCAGCTGAGAGACCAGCAAGCAGGATTCAGGAAGAACCGATCATGTACAGACCAGATCGCCACTCTCCGCATCATCGTGGAACAGTCTCTGTAGTGGAGCTCCCCGCTGTACGTCAACTTTATGGATTATGAGAAAGCATTTGACAGTGTGGACCGAGAGACTCTGTGGAAACTCCTACGACACTACGGTGTACCCACAAAGCTCGTCCGCCTGATCAAGAGCAGCTACGATGGCATGACATGTCGCATGATCCACGAAGGGCAGTTCACCAGGGAGCTCCAGGTCAGAACCGGTGTCAGGCAGGGGTGTCTGCTGTCTCCGTTCCTCTTCCTACTGGCCATAGACTGGGTCATGAAGATGACCACAGAGCACAGACGATGTGGAATACAGTGGACACTGTGGACACAGCTTGACGACCTTGATTTTGCAGATGACTTGGCATTACTGTCCTACACTCATCAATAAAGGCAGGACAAGACCACGAGGCTTGCTGACATCTCGTCCCAAGTGGGCCTCACCATTCACAAACAGAAAACAAAGACAATGAGGCTGAACGCAACCAGGGAAGAACCAGTCTTGCTTGCTGGCACCCCGTTGGAGGAGGTGGAGTCCTTCACCTATCTCGGGAGCATCATAGACAAAGAAGGCGGCACTGATGCAGATGTCAGAGCACGAATCGGTAAAGCCAGAGCAGCCTTTCTCCAGTTGAAAAAAAGTGTGGATCTCCAGAGAGCTGTCACAACACACCAAAGTCCGGATTTTCAACTCCAATGTAAAAGCAGTTCTCCTATATGGAGCAGAGACTTGGAGATTGACAAAAACCACAGTCAACAGAGTACAGACCTTCATGAACAGTTGCCTTAGAAGAATTTTGAAAATCCACTGGCCAGAGAAGATCAGCAACGTCAGACTCTGGGAGAGAACAGAGCAGATAACAGCAGAGAATGAAATTGGGCGAAGAAGATGGGGATGGATCGGTCACAGTCTGAGAAAGCCAGCTTCCAGTATCACTAGGTAGGCATTGTCATGGAACCCCCAGGGAAAGAGGAAAAGAGGTAGGCCGAGAAACTCCTGGCGTCGAGACCTCCAGGCAGACATCAAGAGACTGGGAACCACCTGGAGTAGAATCGAAGGAGAAGCACAGGACAGGAGTTGCTGGAGGTCTCTCGTCGACGGCCTATACCCGGGTAGGGGTAAGTAAGTAAGTATAAACACGGTATGGTGAGACAGTATGCAAGTCCACTCTCAGTCGCAGAATGCGTTTGAAGTTCAGGAAAAGGAAATTAGTTGCAGTAAACAGCACTTTACAGTCCGGTATAAAATAAACCACAATGGATGATGTGAAATAGTTCCACAATACCACACACAACAAAACACCGCACGATTAAATCACCACTGAATATGAAATCACAAAATATCCAGATATACAAGGAGTTCACAAAGTAATGTGCACAAAGAGAAAACAAAAACCGACTAATGTAGAATAGTAGAACACAATACAATCCATCAAACTGATATCTCGTCCGCTTGACTGTACAGCGGAGAGAACGGTAAAGTCGACCGCTTCCTCCGGCGGTGCGACGAGAGTGACAATGACAATGACAATGATTCTCTATTTCACAACGGTGAAAGTTTTGGTGAAACCATTTTTCGAACTTGCCGTTGCTAATCTACTTTACACATAATGCACAAATCACAAAATACTATCTTTAAATTGGGAAAATTTAATATATAACGAACAGAAAATTGAAATATAAAGTTTTAAAAAATAAATCATTGAGGAAGTGGAAATAAACATAGAAGATCTCACACATACACACAGTTGTAAAGGTGTAATATCCATACATACATTCATAGACAAAAGCACAAACACAAAACACACACACACAAGCACACACACACACACACACACACACACACACACACACACAAGCACACACACACACACACACACACACACACACACACACAATACGTGCAGCATTAGCATCTTGTATTAACTGAAGATATAACTGAATTGAAGAGTTAAAAAGGGGAAAATCGTACACTACAAGTGCAGGTGCCTGTGAAAATCTTACAATGATGTGGTGAGGTACTTGAAGAGAGAGAGAGAGAGAGAACGAACGAACGAACAAACGAACGAACGAAACTCTATTTTCCAAGGATTGAGATATTAGGCGCGCAGGTCTTTCTTACAATCTGTCCTTGCTAAGCTACTTTAAAAGAAAGAAAAAGAACACCAACCAAACAACAAAAACTAACTAATAATAAACGTCACACACACGCATACACACACGCACACAGACACTCATATACATGTAGTCGTGCACATGCGCACTTTTGTACATACACATACACACGTACGTGCGCACAAAATTATCTAACATATAAGTATGTATGATATTTTGTGTACTATTAAAAACAAGTTAGAAAACTGAACAAACAATTTGGAGGCTAGATGGAGAAGAAAAAAAATAGCAAAATTAAAAAAAAAACATGAAGCGTATTATGTCGAAAAACAAAGAAGAAGAAAGGATCAGCATAACGATGTCTTAGAAAGGTAATCATGTACTCTACTTTTAAACAGAGAGAGGGACGTGGTTTGTTGAATAGTGGGAGGAAGGGAATTCCATAAAAGAGCACCTGAATAAGACAGGCTAGATTTGAACAGGTCTATACGTGGCCTTTTTTATAGAGAGACTGTTCCTGCAGGTGCTGTATTTTTTTTCAGTTGGCGAAAAAAGCCTAGATAAGTAAGGTGGAGCTTTCCCGTTATAAATTTTGTGCATCAGTACACATTTGTTTAGTGCGAGGTGCTTAACCAGAGGGAGAAGTCCGATGGCCTGCAGCTTGGCATCAGTGGATAAAGACGGATCAGGGAGGATAAGCTTAGCAGCGCGCTTGTATAATGAGTTTATCTTCTTTAAGTGATTTTCACTGCAGCCATCCCATATTGTTGAGGCATAATCAATGTGTGGTTTAATATATGCATTAAAAAATAGTTTGCGCGTCTTAAGGTCAATGATCGTTTTAAGTTTGAAAAATAGAAACAACTTTTTGGACAAATGTTTTCTCATATAATATAGGTGGTTATGCCAGCATAGATCATCATCTATTATTACTCCAAGCAGGCGGTGTTGACTGACCTGCTCAACTGAGATGGAGTCCAAAGAAAGGTTGAGTGATGGAGGTTAAATGAGAGAGAGAGAGAGAGAGAGAGAGAGAGAGAGAGAGAGAGAGAGAGAGAGAGAGAGAGAGAGAGAGAGAGAGAGAGAGAGAGAGAGATAAAATGTTAAATGTTTAGGGCTTAACGTCTTTTGTCCACCACGAGGGTGATTTCAAAGACGGGGACAACGAAAAAGGGTCTGAGCAAATTTTGATCCAAGCTGGATTCGGGACCTTTTGGTCTGGAGGCAAACGCTTTTACCACCGAGCTACCCAGCTCCCCAAGAGAGAGAGAGAGAGAGAGAGAGAGAGAGAGAGAGAGAGAGAGAGAGAGAGAGAGAGAGAGAGAGAGAGAGAGAGAGAGAGAAATTGATTGATTGATTGATTGACTTTATTTTCAAAGGAAAGCGGTTTTAGGCGCGCAGGTCTATCACTGATTACAAACCTGGCCTTGCTATAACTAATGTATAATCAAGACAACAACATACGAAGCAACGTATTTAACGAGACGAAAAAGATGTACACACACACACACACACACACACACACACACACACACACACACACACGCACGCACACACACACACACACACACACACACACACACACACACACACACACACACAAACACACACACACTCACAAACACACACATACAAACACATGTATATATATGGGTTATATACACAGACAAGCACGCACGCACTCGCGCGCATGCGTGTCTGTGCACGCGCAAGGCTGGTTACATTGTAACATCAGCAGCTGTAAATCACAACAACTTGAGGTATATATAACTGACCGTTAAATGCGTAAAATAATACGTCAAGGTCTAAAGAATAATTTGTAGAGTGCATTTCAAAATGCCTTATGAGATTTAAGAGATTTTACTTTTGTTGGTAAGGAGTTCCATAAGGATGCACCAGAAAAAGGAAAACTAGTCTTAAATAGATCAATTCTAGGGCGAGTCACGACTTTGGTTTATTTAGTGCGTTTGCGAATGTCGGAACATTGTAAGTAAATACTGTGGAGCTTTGCCATCGTTGATTTTTTTGCATCAGCATCGCTTTATTTACGAATATCTGCTTTTGCAATGGTAACGTGGACAAGCTTTTTGTCTGTGGTCAAATCTGAACATGGTAGTATTAGTTTTTCTGCGCGGCGGTGGAGCGAGATCAGTCGTTTGAAGTGATTTTCACAGCAGCCATTCGATATAGGGGAGGAATAGTCAAAATGACGCTTGATATAGGCATTGTAAAAGAGTTTTCTAGTTGGAAGATTTATAATGCGTTTCAAACGTGACAGAAGAAATAGTTTTTTTAGACACGGCTTTGCAAATTTTGTCAACATGTGATTGCCACTGAAAGTGATCGCCGTTAACAACACCAATTAGGGTATGTTCCGACACTTGCTTAATTGGATCATTGCCAGTGGCCAGGTTTAGAGGGGAAGGGTGAAGCTGGTGTTTTTGGCGTGTTGCGAGGAGCATTGTTTCAGTATTGGAAGGATTCAGTACCATATGGTATCAAGCTGTTACCTCATCTAGACCGCCCTGTAAAGTATTTGATATTTGTTGGACGTCTTTTGCTGATGTATGCAAAGTGGTGTCATCCGCAAACATCTCACAAGTGGTGTTCGCGTCAGACAGCTGCAGGGGTAAGTCATTTATAAATATGTTAAATAGGAGAGATTCGAGAATGTAGCCATGGGGAACCCCATATTCGACAAATCCTTCCGATGACAATTTACCCCTAAGATATACAATTTGAGAGAGAGAGAGAGAGAGAGAGAGAGAGAGAGAGAGAGAGAGAGAGAGAGAGAGAGAGAGAGAGAGAGAGAGAGAGAGAGAGAGAGAGTGTGTGTGTGTGTGTGTGAGAGAGAGAGAGAGAGAGAGAGAGAGAGAGAGAGAGAGAGAGAGAGAGAGAGAGTATCAATGAATGAATCAATGAATCTTATTTTACAACGGTAAAGATATTAACAATGCCAGAGGCAATGCCATTTTTCAAATCTGCCGTTCCTACATCTACAAACAAACACAACAATTACATTACATTGATACATTATATGACCAACGCCTACGGGTGTGTTCGGGGAGGGGGAGCAATGGTAAGAAAAAAATAAAATAAAAAACAACAACAGCAGCACCACCAACAAAACGCGGCGCACATATTCGCATGTGCACACACCGATTCACGCACACACAACGATCACGCACGCATGCACGTACCCACACACATGTTGTACATGTATACATACACAGCAGTAGAATGGGTACTTACTAACAATGACATCTACGTATAGAAAGCAAAGCTTGCAGATAGTTATGGCTGCGAAGATAAATGTTTAAAAAGACTTCTCTTGAAACATGATACCGTTTGAGTCGTCTTCATGTAGGATGGAAGCGAACCTAAGTCGCCCCCGATAATGCTAGACTGGTTTCAAATAAGTTTATTCTGGTTTTGGGTACTAAATACCGGCTTTTCGTATCGCCCTAGCGGGACTGAGACCGGACTAGCAGCTGGGTTATATATTCTGGAGTGTTGTCACTCCAAATCTTGAACAGGAGAACACCTTTGTTGAATGCAAACTGATTCTTGAGAAGAAAGAAGTCCCGCTTTGTGAATCTTATCATTCGTTGTCAAAATAGGACCGGGTAAAATTAATTTCGCTGCTCGTCTGTGTAAGGAGATCAGTCTTTAAAGCTGAGAAACAGTCAAAAAAACTCCGCCCCGCACGTGTTTTAAAAAAACTTTGCAGGACCCAGCGAGGGCCCTGTCTTCGTGAACGTTCGGCTAACTTCGGCAAACCGGTTTGGAACTCAGTTGACTCAGTTTTCAACTGCGTTTGTCGTGCTGGCAAAACTCCCGTGAAAAAGACAGGCCACTTCCTGTATGCAGCGCGGAGTGGTCACCGCGATCACTGATCTAAACCAGCGATATTTCTACTGACAGCAACAGTAGCAGACGACACTCGACCACCCGACGGACAGAGCAGGCCATTTGTGTCTTGCCTGGACGCACACTGGATATGGACCAGGCCGAGCTATCCGTAAGTTACACAGCACAGCCTGAAGCTTTATTCGATATCGGAAGGGTGAGGAAGGAGGGCCGGTTATGTGTCGTTTTGTGTTTGTTGTTATATCTTTTCATCTGGAGTGGCCTACAGCAAAAAAAATTCTCCATACGAAGGGCAGCTACTAAAAATCAGCTTGACCCATGGCGACCTTGTATCTTTTGGCATCTATGTAAACAGTCCTCTCTCTCTCTCTCTCTCTCTCTCTCTCTCTCTCTCTCTCTCTCTCTCTCTCTCTCTCTCTCTCTCTCTCTCTCTCATCCAATTTACTGTGTTGGTTGTACATCACAATGCTTCCTTATTTATTTATATTAGCCTATATTGGACTGGAGGTACGTGTTGAAAAAATTCGTTCACAACTACAAAGTGTCAGGAGTCATACTTACAACATGTACAGCCGTGCATTCTGCCATCATAGTCCCCAGCGCGTAAAATCCGTGGCTGTCGGTCAGTTTCAAAGTGTCACAGAATCGTCTGCTGTTGTCCGATCTGCTAATCGCGATGATTTCCGTGCAACAGGAAGTGGTCTGTCATTTTCCGAGAGTTTTGCAAGCTCGGGATACGCAGTTGCCAACTCCGTCAACTGAGTTACGAACCGATTTGACCCACTTAGGGGCAGGGCCCAAGCTGGGTCCTGTAGTCTTTTTAAAACACGCGCTGGGCGGGTTTTTCTCATTGCACCTCAGCTTTAAATACACACCTCTGCAGCCACCCCACACCGTCGAAGCATAATTAATGTGGGACTGAATATGTGCATAATAAAATAATTTCCTTGTTTCATAGTCAGTGAAGTGCTTCAGTTTGGACAGCATGAAAATGTTTCTTGAAACAGTTTTACACACTTTATGTGTGTGTGCCTGCCACTTGAGCTGATCATCTATGATAATTCCAAGACGCATGCTCAATAGAATTGCCTTCGAAGGACAAATCAAGTGAAAGGGGGCTTAATAAGTGTTTCTGGCGTGTCGCAGTTACCATTGACTTAGTTTTTGCTGGAGGGATACTCATTGAGTTACGTTCACACCAGGCGGACACCCATCAAGGCTCTGTTGTAGGTTTCTACAACCACATTAAGGTTTATATTTGCCGTGTGGATTCAAGTATCGTCAGCAAACAAGTCACATTCGACAGATTCTGACGTTAGGTGCAGAGGTAGATCGTTGATGTATAAACAAAATAGCAGAGGCCTTAATCTGTGTGGGAGTGAGGAGGAGGTGCCAGGAGCACGGGGCGGGAGGGGGGGGGGCGGGCGGAGGTACGAGAAAGGTATAGTCAGTGCAAACGTGCAAACCATGTGAGAGAGAGATGATGATGATGATGATGATGAAACGTTTTATTGACAGGATAAAGTTTTAGGCGAAACGCCTCTCTTACAGTAATAGCAAAGAGTAAGAGAAACACAATAAATCGAAACATGAAGAAATAAACTGAAATAAATTTTATATATATATATATATATATATATATATATATATATATATATATATATATATATATATATATATATATATATATATATATATATATATATATATAGAGAGAGAGAGAGAGAGAGAGAGAGAGAGAGAGAGAGAGAGAGAGAGGAGATGATGATGATGAAACGTTCTTATTCAGGATAAAAAGTTTCAGGCATAGCAATGCCTATCTTCCAAACTGTCCTGCTACTCTACACATATGAAAATACATCAGATGATACAGCAAAAGATAAAACATATATAAGTAAAAAGACCCCTCCACCCCCCCCCTCCTCCCCCTGCCCCCACCCTCAGAAAAAAAATCATAAAAAAATAAAAAAATAAAATAAAATACAAACAGAAATTAAACCAATATATATATATATATATATATATATATATATATATATATATATATATATATATATATATATATATATACACTGGTATGAACCTGACATGTTAATGCAGACAGTCGAACTATTACATAAACTGCAGCAATCTGCTGTGCTGGATCAACATACTAAGCAGAAAGATAGAACATTCACAATGACAGCAGATATTTATGGACGAGAGCTCTGAAGATAGATAACTTTGAAAAAGACTTTAAATGAGAGGGCAAGTTATTCCATGACTTAGCACCAGAAAATGATATGCTAGATTTAAAGATGGCGATTCTCGGTTTTGGGAGATGGAGTAAGCTGTTCCTCGTGTTCTCTCTACTCGTGTGGGAAAACAGTTCACGGAGATAGGGAGGGGCGGCATCGTTTAGATTTTTGTTGTTGTTGCATCTATTAAGTTCCAATTGTTTACTAAGTGGTAGGATATTAAGGGCCTTCAGTCTTTCATCGGTAGGGGATGAACCAGGAAGAATAAGCTTAATACCTCGCCGGTAAAGGAAATTAATTTTTTTCAAATGAATGTCTCCACAGCTGTCCCAGATATTGGAAGCTTAATTACAATGTTTCTTGATGTGTGCGTTAAAGAATAGTTTTCGAGCATCAATGTCAACTATACGACTTAATTTGGATAATATAAAAAAGATTCTTCGAAATAGTTTTACAGGCAGTTTCTATGTGAGGTTCTCAGCTGAGTTGTTCGTCGACTGTCACTCCTAACAAACGATGTTTTGACACTTGCTCTATGGGCTGAGAGTGAAGGAACAGCTCAAGGGGTTGCAAACCACGTTGATGCTTTTGGCGTGTCGTCACCAACATACTTTTCGTTTTAGGAATATTAATAATCATATGATTTGCTTCACACCAAGTTGACACTTCATCTAAACTATGTTTTAGGATAGCGCTCACGGTTGAAACATTTTTATCAGATACATGTAATGATGTATCATCAGCAAATAGTTCACAGTTTGTGTCACGGTTAGTGACTGTTTTGACAGTTGTAGTCGAAAGTTACCGAAGCACCGGTCAGTGTAGGAATAGTGAGTTGTTTTCACGTGGGTAGAGACGGGTTAGTGTTCCTTGTTTTGCACGTGCGGGGCGCGCTAGTGAATACGGTAGGGTGTTCACTGCAGAGTTTACCTTGTCGGTAGCAAGGGAATAATAGTTTAGTTCGCAGCTGTACTCGGTTAGACCAGGTTGAATTGCCCAGCTGACTGTTGGAGTCAGTGACTGACCGTTTGTGAGAGTCAGTGACACAGCGCGATCCAGTCCCGTGGTCGTTGGTGGCCGGAGACTGGGGGTTGTTTTGCCTACGGGTGACGGCGTTGTGACAGGTCGCAGAGGAGGTAAGTGCGTTAAAAATCCCGCGTGCGGATGTTTTGTCATGTTATGGTTGTTGTAGGTGTTTTGTACTATGTGCTAGGTCTAGGGGTATCGTGGGGGAAAAGGAGGGTAGAACTCGATGGGTGTTAAAGGGAAGTATTGTTTTGGTGTTATTGTTTGGTTCTGTAATTATTAGTTATTTTTAACTGTTTAGCGAAATGTTGCATTGATTAGTGAAATGGGTTGATTAGTGAAATGTTGTATTCGCTTGTTGTGAAAGTGCAGAGAATGTTAGGAAGGCTTTTTTTATAATGTTTGAGAACTTTCGTTGTTTTGGTTCATGTGTAAATTTTGGAATGATTTGGAAAGCACGTGTCATATGAGTGAAGGTCAAGTGCTTGAATGGTTAGCGGTAGTGTTTTATTTTTGTAAACCAAGCAGGGTGGGTATGGTGGTTAGCTGGTTTTAGGACCCTCTGGTTTACGTTGCTTACGGGGCCGTTTAGGCTTCTGCTTCTGTTTTGCATTTTGACGTTCGGGGTCGGGACCGGTTGGAGGGCCGACGGGCATTAGGACCAACCACGTCTCGCTGGACTGAGTGTCGGCATGGAAGGGGCGCGGTCATCTGTACTGCCAAAGCTGCCGTGTCGCCATCGCAACCGGACCTCGCGCCAGGGAAACGGAGAGAGAGAGAGAGAGAGAGAGAGAGGGAGAGGGGGAGAGGGGGGAGAGGGGGGGGGAGGGGGGAGGGGGGGAGGGGGAGAGGGAGAGAGAGGACCCGCGAAGCTGTACGACCGTTAAGGAAGCCGGACGGGAGGAATCCACAGGCGTTCGTCGACTTACCACGGTGGTCTCATTCTTATTCAGCTTTCCGTCACTCACTCTGCCTTGGTGTAGTTACAAGATTCTTGTATATGAACAGTATATTGTAAATAACGTTTTTCAGCCGTCAATTCGGAGGGCTGTAACCTGACTTTTTATTGTTATTGTGGAGCAACAGTGCTGCGTAGCGTGGGGGAGTGTTTGTGTCCACCACTCGATGCAATGCTGTGTAAGTAGTATTAACCTTGGCTTAGTTTTTTCCCTTTTGTTTTTCTTTTCTTTCTTTTTTTTCGGGAGGGGGAGGGGGGTAGGGGGCAGGGAGGGGAAGTGTCGGTGGGAAGTGTGGGAAGGAAGGAAAGGGGGAATAGTTAGTGTAATAGTAATAAAGATCGAGTGTACGTGTAAAGTAAATGTGTTGTGTTGTTTGCGCTGAGCTGTAACCTGTCTTGAGGCAAGACGCTAGGGTCCTTTATCTATCTCTTTCTTCTCTTCTACTCCTAACCTTCATTCTCGTCTATCTCTCTTTAGTCGGGACATTTGGGGGTTCTACTTCTATTCTATCTTCCATTCTCGTCTGTCCCTCCCTAGTCGTGACAGTTTGTGTCGGGGTGTGAAATTGACAGTGGAAGGTCATTGTAACGCACGCAGACTTGCCCACAGTCGTACGCACAGACTCTCACGCAACAGACACATACACCGCCACTGACTCAGACGGGCGCATTCATGCGGTAAAACACAACACACGGGCTCCCTTTCTAAAGTAACTTTTATACACTATAAATGAAAAGAACGACTTAAATGATTATCAACTATATACACTGTTCTATTATCACACCACACACGTATCACAATATCTTTGCCAGGTTAGGTCTTAGTCTCACATTGCCTCCAACCTGTTTGATGTTGTTGCCTGGTTACGTTGGTCCTTCTCACGTCTAGGCGTGAAAGTCCTTCGTCGTACGATTGTCGCCGTCCTGTCTCTCTTTGGCACGGACGTCCTCGTTCTCGTACGGTACTCAGTTCTCATTTGGACTTGGGTGTCTTGGTCCCCAGTCAGACTCACTCTCAGAAGAGCTGGAGGGATGACCTCACGTAGGTCCCACCTGCGACTCGACGTCTCGGCGTCCGTCTTTCCACTCTCGTTACAAGAACTCTGAATAGACAAAAGTCCCAACGTAACACTTGCTAAACACACAACATATTGGATCAATGAGAAACGTCACGTAACCTGGCTGATACAAATAACTCACACGTTCATTCACACACACACACACGTGCTTCATAAACTATCTTCGTATCACCCCCATATCTCTGTCACTATCTTGAAACAGACTATAGCCTAACTGACACTCTTGCTATACCCTGGGAAAGACTATGTTTAACCAACCACGTACTATCTTCCTAGCGGCTTAGACATACACACTTCATATTCCTTTAGTCATCTAACTCGGTAAACAACTGTATACAAAAACACCGGTTACTTCACCGAATTCTAAACATACTATAACTAAACCAAACCGGAACACCGCTATACAACCACATTAATCTTACCACGCATACTGTCTTTAACTAAACAACTATCAATACTACGTTTATAGAAACATACCTGAAATCTAGGCTTCAGAGTCTTGGAATGCGGGCTAGGTAACTCAAACACAACCGTTCCATACGACAAAACAGCCCGCACTCCCGATCTAGACATCTGACAGTCACAGCTTCCGCCTAGAACTCACTAAACAGAACTCACTAAAAAATCCCGTGCTAACCATGTCTTACATATTCCATGTGGGCAGCAGGCCCCACGGACTTTCGGCACAAACAAACCGTTAACAAAAACCGTACCGTACTAATCCTATTGTGCGAGCACTATGCACAAGCATAGAGCTTCATCACAGTCATTTATAAAGATGTTTAATAATAATGGTCCTAGGGTGGATCCCTGAGAAACACCATGGGTCACCAGTCCCGCCGCTGAGTATTTACCATTCAAGAACACTTTCTGCGTTTTGACTGAGAGAGAGAGAGAGAGAGAGAGAGAGAGAGAGAGAGAGAGAGAGAGAGAGAGAGAGAGAGAGAGAGAGAGAGAGAGAGAGAGAGAGAGAGAGAGAGAGAGAGAGAGAGAGAGAGGAGAGAGAGTTCATTTAACCGAAAATCGCTTGCTTTACTGGAGGTACAGTAGCCAAGATAGCGCACGTTTGTATGTGCTGACAATCACACTTACGTAACTTTCATCTTTTAAAGGGTTACACATATTTACTGAAGGGAAAAGGCAAAAAAAAAGGCAAGTCTGACGACAAATGGACATAGAATTAAGCTTCCATTACTTATTCAAAGCTGACACTTTGCCACTTTTTCCCCTCTACATCTTCCTGGTAACAAGAAAATGAAGTTTGTTTCACCAGTTTGTTCTACTGACAAGAAGTCAACATGTTGATGTGCACGCATCCTCAGCAGACAAAGGTGTAGTGGGTAGTGACGTCAGTGTATCACTAATGCGCAAAGTCTTTGACCAAGGCCATGAGAGGAACAGTTTCCTAATCCGAAAATTCTGTCAAAGCTTGGTAACGAAGCATGGCCGAACAACTCAAAGATTATGAACAGAAAAAGTACATTTCGTGTGTAAAAATCACTAACACCTGACTGCTTTGAAGGCACATTCTGCAGCAATATAGCTGCTTTGCTCAACATTCACGGTAAAAGTAACTTAACGGCCCCGACAACAATCGACGCTTGGTGTGTTGACAAAAAAAACAAAACAAACAAACAAAAAAAAAACCAACAGTTTATGCAGCTATAAAAAGCGAGGATGCAAGCAAACGCGATGCTGCGTCTTGTATAGCCCGTTTACTGTTTTCTGGTGTTATGGCGTCACCCAGCGCACAAACATGGCACACCCCATCGTCTGCTATGGCGGCATTTTCAATGACTTCTTATATCTAAGTGAAAAGCGTGTACGGAAAAAGTACTCCTTGATGGTCGTTTCTTCTTGACAATACACTTCAATTGTTGGTCAGACTTACCTTTCCCTTTAAGATGCAGCCTATTTTGTGCACAACCAGAGATATCTGCGACTCCTATCTAATTATTGCCGATCAAATACTCCCAATCTATTATGTTTTAACAACATGCACCATCAATCTAACATAACCCCACATTACTCGCGCTAAATATAATCATATAGCTTAGTGAGAGTTTTTCAGAAATCATGACTAGACAATTACCAGTGCAGATAGGGTAGGTTTACATGATTCATTCTAGGTTATATTACATGTCAGTTTTCCTTTCAACTGTGCCATTGACTTAAAACAGGCCTGGTAACACACTGGGGTGGTCAGATTTCAGCACAGGTATACTGCTCCCGTTCTGCATACAGCTAAGTGCGCATAAACGCCCCATAGTCACCTACACCCCGCCCCCCACACCTCCCACACCCGCACCCCCCACCCCCCTTCCACCCTCCTTCCCCACCCCACACACACACAATCACATTGTGTAGAACCACACTGTGTCAAACCTACCAGTACCATGGCAAATGCCTGATTTAAGTCACTGGGACAAAACGAAAATGTAGTTCAGATTATTGTCACTGGGTCAAAACGAAAATGTAGTTCAGATATTTGTTACTGTGTCAAAACGAAAAATCTGGGTTATTAGGTCATTTTGAAATAAGGAGGTCATTTCGAAATAAGGAGGCCACGCTCTGGGTTGAACAGTAGCAAGTCAACTCAAAATGATTTCTGTTTGCAACCACAAAGCACATGAAAAACACCCCCCCCCCCCCCCCCCTGGAAATAGGCTCATCCATCATGGTATTCAAACGGTCTGGCCCATTCAAAAGGGGTGTTTTTAAATATCCCTTTCACCTCCACAGAGGTATGAACAGATTTTGCACTCTTTCTTGCCAGGGTGCTATGTGCACACACCCCTATGCACTATTACTGTTAAAAAATATCCTATTACCCTACCGCTTGACTTCTCATTTCTAGGCGAGTATAGACATATCTTTTTTCACCCACCGCATTTATAAAATGGGTTTGAGCCAATTTGTCTCCCACTGCACAGATGTTTTTCAAGACATTGCCTTGGGTAAACTTAATAAGTTACTGTTCATGTAACTTTCTAGAATAACGTGATCTCACTTGACAACTAACTTCAAAGTTACCTACAACTTTCAAGTAACTTTGAAGTTGGTTGTCATAAGTTTTTGTAAGGGACTTAAATAAGAACTTATAAGAGCCAAAAAATATATACTTGTAAGTTCTTGACCCAAGTCATTAAGATACTCAGACAGATTTCTCAAGTTACATGGACAACCCAAAAACTTTTTTTCTCAGTAATATTCTGGCAGTGGGGCAGATGGCGTCAAATGGGCAGGCGTGAAAGGCATGACATCTCTCTGTGAAATATGTCATAAATAATGAACAATTACCAAAACTGATTTTTATTTCCTTAAAAGACCTTGCACTTTTTCCATTGTTTCTTTTACGACCATTTTCTTCCCTTCCTCTAAAAATCCCCCACGGGGTCTGCCCTAGGGGACCTTGGTGGGGTTGTCTACTTTTTAGTTCCTAGGGTCACCTTGTCTAACCCCTGCATGGTGGGTTCTACTCTTTTGGGGGTTTGTATTTCTGTCTTTCTGGTCCATTCATCTGTATTTTTCTTTTGAAATTCTCCCTCCTGTCTGCGCTTCTTGCAGTTCTTTTCTTCATTTAGCACAGGCACATCCTGAGAAGGCCTTTGTCGCTTGCGGGACGTAAAGCAATCTATACTCACTCACCCCTTCCTCTAAAAAAGATTTTTTCAGTTCTTCCACATTCACTGGTTGAATATGCATCTTATTCTGAATTTCAGACTTTTGTTGTTTGTAATTGGACAAATCATCCTGCACTCTCTTAAATTCATGATCATCAATTTCATTATCATCTAAAGCCTTACTGATAATAAGTTTCATACTGCTCAGCTTAGCTCCATAGACCACAAGTTATGTGCTCCTATGAGGCCTAAAAAAAAAGTTCGTTTACCCAAAAAGTGGGGAATGTAAACATTGCTATTTTGAAAAACATGTAGTTTGGTCTTTCTAAAAATGCAATGTTGTCATTTCTATCATTTCTCTTTGTTTAGATATTGACCCCTAAAGTTACGCAATGTAAGACAGCCGTGGCGCCTTCAGTCTTTGCCGTACTGGTCAGAATAATCAAAAATTTCATAGCTTTTTTGTTGATTCATAGCTCTGTCACAATAACATTATCCATTTATATGGTTTTATGAAGTTTATGTTAAATGGCAGAGATCCAAAATTAAATAATGAACGCAAAATATCAAGAAAAAATATTCACGCTCTGATGAACAGACACAAAATATCAGAAACAGACACAAACTATTTCAAACAAGAGGACTGTTATAATCAATCATATATTATTCATGATAAATAATGACAGGACATCACAACAAGGGATTTTAAAAGCAATTACATACCTCAGGAATTGATGTTTAATCCAAGAATACTACCACTAGAATAGACAACTTTGAAGCATTCAGGCTTGGGAGAGCTTGTTATAGTTTGTTTTTCCACTGCAGCACCAAATCCTAATTGATACATGTTAGATTCACTTAAAGTCTGAGGTACATACCTCGCACAACACAGTGACTAAATGTCAATATCTGAATCGGAGTCAGAGTCTTCCAGGTCCTGCACACCCTCAGCTGGATGCTGGCGCTCGGTGTTTACACAGTTGTTGCACTTGCACAGCTCAGTGCACAGCAAGCCGGCCTCCTGGCAGCCACACCTACTCTGGGGAGTGCAGCCTGATTTGGCACATTTGCATGTCACCATGTTTAACACGTCATGGGGCACAGTGGGCATGGTCATCCATTTGACATCCAACTTGCCGTCTGTCTGCGTCCAACCGTGCTCGTCAGCTGAAGGCGCGTTGATGTATGGGGACAGGCTTCGTCGGAAGATGGCAGCTTGGTAGTTAGCTCGCCTACTGTGCAGACGAAGGCTGTCCTGGGTGGGGGGAATGGCGTCCTCATTTCTTAAGTCTCGACAGAACAGTCTGTATCGAACTTCGTCGATGTTTAAGCAGTCGTTCTCAGCGTACAGGGCACAGACAAACTGCTCAAGGGCAGACAATAGTTCCTCAGAGGGCTCCCAGTTTGTCCCAAGCTCCTGGAATGCCCCCTGAACCCTCTGGTTGGATAGCATCAGCTCCAGAGCTTTTGACTTGCCCTTGAACTTAAAGGCACTGATGCTGTCACAACCAGTGAAGGTGTGCATGCCGATCAACGCACTGCATGCAGATGCACTCATCTCCTCAGAGAGTCCAATGGCAGTGGCACTGACATTTTTTGTTGCATTGATGGAACCTGTGGACACAAACAGCTCTGCACTAATGTCCATTGCAAAAGCAACTGAGAGAACCAAAACATCTGTGTCTGGGGATTTGATAATGATGCTCCCGTACGCTGCTGATGCATGCTGTGCATGAAGAAGCATGCGTGTATCGGCTTCCTCGTGGTCACACTGAAGCTCAGGAACAGCTTCAACACCACCTGCAGTCAACCGCTGGCATACTAGTCCGTGTGCATAGAACACTTCCAGGCCAGGAGGAATTTCTGCACAGAGGCCAACCCATTCCTGGGCCAAGAAGTGAAGGAGCTCTTCCTTGTTGTCATTGGATGACAGAAAGCGACTGAAAGGAGTTGGGACATCTTGTGCACTACGTGTGATGTGGATTGCACGCATTTCTTTCTTGTACCTTCTGTCACGTTCCTGCTGCTTAATGCTTGGCTGAATGTACCGGTCTGCTACAAAGTCAACGCGTTCTGACTGACATGCTCTTGCAATGTTGACAATCTGACGTAGCAGCTTCTTGGCCAGCTCTCCGAAGGTCTTTGGAAGATACACTTGCTGCTGCAGAATGGCCATAGCATCAAGAATGACCACCTCAGCATGAAGATCCTCAACATTGTTTGTCATTGCCCTAAGAGCTGTACCCAATTTTGACTTGTCAGTTCTCGCAAGAGTGCCATTCTCGTTTGCTATTGCCAGGGGCACGCCACTTAGGTTGTACTTGAGAACAGACTGGAGACTAATGTTTCTCACCCTGGAAGCAATCAAGATCCTGGTGATCATGGTGCGACTTGCCTTCACTGCATTGAGTTTCTGTTGCTTTGGGTTCTTTTTAGTTTCCCCAAATGTTTTCAACTTCAGCTGGTGGACTGGCGCGAAGACATAATTGGGTTGAACAGTTTTCTAAGACGATACTCTTTGGTTGATGTATATTGAATATTTTTAAATTATAATTTGGAGGTATGATTGTAAATAAATGGTATAACTGGGTTATGAATAAAATAAGGATGATATTATTGGGTGAATTTATAGGATTTATATATTTGTTTGAATTTTTTTTAAGTTTTATTTGAGATATGTTTGTTTTATTTTGGTTATTTATTTTTTTGGTGTAGAGTGGATGGGTTGGTAAGATTAAATTGAGAGGGTAGGGTAGGGTAATTTAGTTTAGATGATATATTTGTTGGTTTGGAGTTGAGGGTGGGTAGGGAAGGGTTGGTGTATTAGGTGGAGGGGGGGGGGGATGGGGGGTTGGGGGGGTTTTTTGTGTATTTTTTAAGGGGGGGGGGGGGTTAATGATGGTGGGGGGGGGTGGGGGGGGGGGGGGGGGTGGGGGGGGGGGGGGGTGGGGGTTTTGGGGTGTGAGTGGTGGGTATGTTTTGGTTGTGGATTGGGTTGGTGGGGGTGTTTGGGGGGTGTGTTTTGGGGGGGGGGGGGGGTTTGGTTGTGTGGTGGGTTTGGGGGGGGGGGGGGGGTGGGGGGGGGGTGGGGGGTGGTTGTTGTTGGTGTGTTTTGGGTGGGGGTTGTGGGGGGGGGGGTGGGGGTTGGGTGGGTGGTGTGGGTTTGTGGGGGGGGTGGGGTGGGGGGGGGGGGGGGGTGGGGGGGGGGGGGGGGGGGGGGGGGGGTTGGTGGGGGGGGGGGGGTGGTGTTGTTGGTTTGTGTTGGTTTGGGGTTTTGGGTTTGGGTTTGTTTGGGGGGTTGTTGTTGTTGGTTTGTTAGATGGATAGATGGTTTAATATTTAAGGGTGAGGGGATAAGGGAGGGAGGGGTTGAAAGGGATTAAAAAAAATGGAGGGGAGGAAAGGGGGGGTAGGGGGGAGGAGTGATATTGTTGATATAAAGATGTAGGTTTTTGGTTTGTCAGGATGCCGCTGGACAGCAAAGCGCCCTTCACAGAACTCTCTGTAGACATGTGGATGCGACAATTTCAGCTGCATCATTTCTGCGAAGTACACAGTCAGGTATCGTTCATAATTCTGTCTGTCGTAAGCAAAAAACCATGGCAACATCATGCGAACGCCTGCCAGATGCAGTTCAAAACTGCCTTCCCGTGTGCCCCTCACAAACAACAACAGGGTCTGTAGCATTTCCAGGAGAGAGTTCCAATAGCCATAGTTTGGATTTAATGAAGCACGCTGTTTTCTGTGGTTCTGGAAGGCTTGCACCAATGTCTTTCCATGGTCAGAAGATGTTTTCTCCTCGAATGACTCAGGAAAGGACTCGTTCAGTTCGGCAGCAAATTGCAGAGCTAGCTGCTGGTCCTCTGCAGAAAGCGTAGCCAGGAACTCCGTCCACTGTAGGCGACACAGACAGTCTGCAAGCAACTTGTAGCACCGGATGCTTCTGTTGTAGAAAGTGCCCCCAAGCACACCAGTGACAGATCCAGCAGCAACAACACCAGAATCCACAAATATCTCCATCAGCCCACAGTTTTCATATCTTCGGCCAATGACTGCTATAAAGGCTGCACTGGTGTGAAACTCTCCAAGCCGGAGAATTAGTCTTTCTTTAAAGTCTGGGTTTTGCCATCTGATGGTTTGCGCTTTGGCATAGATGGGTTGGTCAAAGCACATGACCACATGTTGCAGTTTTAGCTCATCGGCAATCCGAACACCCCTCTGGAGTATTGCCAGAACTGTAGACATTTCAGTTGGACTGCTGTCTATCATGGGCAGGTAACCAATCTGAAACAGCAACAAAATGCGGAGAAATTGGGCAAAGTAAAAAATAAATTAAAATAATAATAATAAACAAGCTCCACATTTGTATCGGCAGGATTAAGATAAAAGTTACAGTAACATTGCGTTATAAATTGCTTCGATCATTTTTCTTTGCTCTGACAAATTGACATAGATCTATAAACAAATTTTAAAATGTAAAAGGAAAAGGGCGCGTCTTAATTTGTTGAAACTCCAATGGTATGGCCACGTCACCAGATTATCAGGCCTTGCAAGGCACAGTGCAAGGAGGTAGAAGAAGAGAGAGATAGAAAAAGAGGTGGGAGGACAACATTCGAGAATGGACTGGCTTGACACTGAGCGAAGCCATCAGGGTTGCTGAGGACAGAGAAAGATGAGTACGCTGGTTAAACGATCATCTGTGGTGCCCCTACGACCTCCGAGTTACGGGATAGAATAGGATAGGAAAATTAAAAGATTTTTTTTATTAGAAATTCTATCAGTCAAAATGACACTGACAACGAATAGCTGGCTGATTCATAGAACCACTTTAAAAGATACCTTTGAGACTGGTGGCACAATGCCTTCCCTCAATGCAATGTTAAATCCTGTCCAACTTGGTAACACTTGACAAAGTTCTTCAGGCACCTTTGCGAGGCTGAAGAGCAGGTCTAGTGACAGCGACAGAAACTGAAACAATGAATACAAATTACATATATGTATTACTCATTTTTACTGCAAACTTTGACTTTGACTTTTTGTGCATACATCACTCACAGATGTGGTGGATTCTCTGACTCATGACATATTTCTTTCTTTTCCCTTATCTCAACAATCCCCTGGAGATTAAAAAATATATATATTAATTTTTGGTCAACTGAATTTTGTTAACATTTGCCACCTATGTCTCCCTGCATATTACCTTGAGTGAATTCGCACAGAAAATAAATGCAAAGCTACATACTTTCTCAAAAACTGCGCGAACAGTGCACATACACTGAAACCATGCATTCAGAGCACACAAATGTGGTGTGTACATGGTGACAAAGGGCATGTTTTGCTTTAAGAGTATCCTATACTTGCTATGTGCGCATTTGGTGTATGCATACATGGCACCATGCGGCATATTTGCCAGTGGTCAAAAACATTGCGCACTGTGTGTGCACATACACTTAAGATGTGCATCAACTGATCAAGTAATTCTGGTAATGATTTTGAATGGCTTGCCATCTTGTTCATATTAAAGAAAAGCTCAAAAACAACTTACCGACACATCCCTCCAAATGTCCATAGAGCTATCAATAGGATGTAAAGCTGGATCAGGACCTCTGCGTTTCTCCATTACATATGCAGGGATGCAATCCTCGGGGACAGGGATGCTGCTGAGTCGTGCCTTTTTTGGTCTGCTAGCATCACCTCCTTCACAAGCAACTGGCTGCTGTACCACTCTTGAACTGCTGCTCTCTGTCTCCTGGATGATGATGCCTGAAGTGCAGTGTGTTGTCCCTTTCCCTGACAATGTCTCTTCATGGAAGTCACTGTTGTCAAAAGCGAGAGTAGTGAACTTCTCTTCCTGAAAATTGTCAGGCACCAGTGTGTTGCGGAGAAGCTGTTGGTTTGCAAGTGCAGTGTCAAGTTCCAAAACATGGGTGTTTGAGACACAGTGGCCAAGCCCGTTTAGCAACTGAATCAGCCTTGCACATCCAGTCCAATGTCGCACAGTCATGGCTAATGCCACATGTTTAGGTGTTGTTTTCCGTCCACGTGAGTGTAGATACACCAAATCTTGGCAGATAGAGACAAGTTTTCTTTCCAACTGAGTGTCCTCAATCTGTGTATAGTCATCAAAGACAGGATCTTCTGAGAGCCCTGTAATCAGTGCCACAGTGTTAAACAGATGAACTGGGACCGAACACTTGGCAGCAGCAGCAGTTAAATCTTCCAGTTCAACAGGCCACTTCACTATAGATGGGTTTTGTTTTTCCAGCTCTGCCTTCAAGTGAAGGCCAGACATGTACAGCTCTTTTCTGGTGTTGATGTCAGAAGACGCAGAGGATGAGGGTTCAAAAGCTGGGTGTTCATCCTCAGTCTCGGATTCACTGTCACTTTCATCACTTGTGTGTTGTGAGTCCATGTACCTGCAAGATACAAAAAAGATTAAATCATCCAATTAAAACAAGAAAATGTGCTTTGTCATGGACTTTATTTCAGTCAGAAACACAAACAGCAGGACTATTTTTACTAAATTTCTTACTCTATTTCTGGGCATTATCTGTCAACACACCACCTCCTTCCCCCCCCCCTTACCCCGCATCACACACACCCTGCGTCTATTACTTCACACACAACAGGAACTCAAATTTCAATCAATTGATTTGTACAATAATATGTTGATAACTTCATTTATATTGATTTCCTTATTATATGCAGCACTCCCTACTCTAAAGGGTTCACAGTGCTTTCCACGGTACTACTTTTTAACACCAACAACAACAAATTGTGAACCAATTTGTACATATACATCATCATTTTAATGAATAGAAGTTGTAACAATTACATGTATGTCCATACCTGGCTAGACTCTGTGAATGCGCATAGACGAGTTCACTCTTGTTTTTCTGATGTGGTTGGAAAAACTGCAGTCCAGGATAGCGTGCCCTCAAAGCAGACTTTAGATTCTGTTTTTTGGCATATGGGGCACAGCCACTTTGTCTTGCATAGTCAACATGGAGTTGAAATAGTTTATTGAAAGTCAACACACATTTGTCTTGGTACAGCTTTCCAGCTACAATGTCTGAACAAAATTGTTCAAACCCTGCATCTGTGTCGCGTGTGACCGTTGCTGAGCTGCTGCCGACTTTCCTGGTGTAGGCCCTATAACATTTCTCGTGATATTGTACCTCGGCAGCTGCCAGGTCAGTGCAACCCCTGATGTGAAGAAGCACTTTTTCGTCTTGTTTCTCTTCTGCTGCTGCTTGTAAAGTTCGGCCATCTGTTTCGCACAGTGTGAGTTTTGCTATAGTGTAGGCGCCGTTCTTGTTTCTAGTGTATTGATCTTTTTGGCATATTATACAGATGTCTGGCAGGATGGCACTGTTTCTAGACTTCAACTTGCCAATCGCTGACACATTGGACTGCCTTGTCATGCGCTTTCTGTCAGTATCGTTGTCACGCACACTTAAATCAACAGCAGTGGCTTTTGACCGACGTTTCTCGGCTCTCTGAAGTGTTGTTTTGTTTGTCAGCCGCTGATAGCATTCGCGGTGAAAACCGAAAGTACCGCCGAGGAACGATGAATTGCCGTGAGTTTCCAGCAGATTTCGAAAAGAGCTACTCACTGATTGCACTTCACCATCAAGAGCTATCCACTGGGAAGAAAATTCAATCACTCTTTGTAACGAAATGTCTGAAAAAGCACAAATATTCCCACCACACTGCACGTTGTGAAAGTGTAAACAACATTCCTGCGAGGCCATTTTGAAACCGCGCCGGTCGGGCTTGCAAATTTCTGATTGGTCAAAAATCGGACTTTCTCGTACGTCAGCACACAAGAGTTGTGAAGCGGTTATGCCCCTTGTCATAAAAGCTTCACTATTTTAAATCAAATTTTCACCCATAAAGAGATATAAATGCGAGTGACAACATTTATAAACGTTCTCAGTGATATTTTAACTGCCTATCTCAACAGTGTGTACGTTCCCCACCTTATTTAGTAAACAAAGTTGCACGATAGAGTTAGAGACCTTTAGGCCTACCAGCGAACATACTCAATGCTTCATGCTTTTGCAACTTTGTATGAAATCTTTTGTTAAGGGCTTCCATACCAAAGCATGCCAGGCCTGTGGCAGTGCCAACTCCTTCAATAGCAATTCCTATGACACTCCCCACTCCTGTCACAAACAGAGCTAAACCAGTGACAGATAATCCAGCTGAAACCACACCCACAGCCATTGATGTGTTGTGTACAGAATTGAAAACTGTTTTATATCATCTTTTGCACCTGGAGTATTTTGCCTGTTCTCCTTCCAAATACTTCAACGCGTCTGTAATATTCATTAGACAGAATGAGTCTGCCTGTAATCTTTCGTCACGCACAATAGGCTCAGGCAGCCCAGGTTGTATTTGCAGATACAAGTTCACCATTTATATGGCAAATATTTTTTTTATTATTATTATTTAATCAGCGAAAGCATTTTGCAACTCTTCAAAGGTATATAATTTGCTAGCATAATAAAACGAAACAAGATTTATTTGTTCCAGTCTTATAAAACTTAGATAAACTAGAGTTATTTTATCAATGACTACATTAATAGCGGGGATACTGCTCAAAACGTCTATATCTGTGCCTTTTCTAATAGCAATAACGACCTTTATTGATGCTGCTACTGAGCTACTGTAAGTTTAATTCCCTGTGCGATATATGCAGCCCGGCTTGTTGTGAGAGTCCGTAAGACTGAGCATGTCACACCCATCTTGAAGTCCCTTCACTGGCTACCTGTGTCCTCACGTATTCAATACAAAGTTATGTCAATCTGTTTTAACTGCCTTTCAGGCACCAGCCCAGAATACTTGTCTTCTTTGCTGCATGTGTATACACCCTCTCGTGAGCTCCGCTCCTCTTCTGATAAACGGAAGTTGTGTGTACCTTCTGTCCAAACTAAAACATTTGGTCAGCGCACTTTTGTTTATCAAGCCCCAGTGTTATGGAATACACTTCCTCTTGAGGTCAGAAACAGTGAGTCTGTCTCTGACTTCAAGAGGTCGTTGAAAACTCACCTCTTCAAGCTTTACTTTGAATAACTGCCAGTGTTTGATGCCTTAGTTGTAGTTCTGCAATCCTCCTTGTTTAGACTAAATGTTAATTAGAATATAAATTATTATGTATGTATTGTTGTTTAGTTTATTGTAAAAGTGGTGTGTTCGGGCATTGTGCTTTGTTTGTTATGTGCATATGTCATTGTATTTTTATTTTTGTGTACAGATTGTAAAGCGCTTAGAGCTTTTGAGTAAGATTAAGCGCTATATAAATACTCATTATTATTATTATATGCTTCTTTGGCAGCATCCACAGATCTCATTGTAATTTCAAAAACTATTGTCGCTTCTCTAGCTATGGTAAAGTTTGCTGGTACGAATACAACAGTCGAATCTGTGCTACCCTTTCTATTTGTAAGAAGATATCTTTGTTTTCCATACTCTTGCAGTTTTAGTTTTTCTCTGCTATTGGTGTCTACGAAATAGCTCGGCACAAGACTTACAAGAGTTAACAACTTTTCTAAATACTAAGGCTCCTTCATCAGTATAATATACATAAGACTAATAAATACAAACTTTACATCACAGTCAATGGGTGCAGGCAAAAGCAGAGCAGGAGCAAGAATAACTACCCACTTATTACCCACATGTTTCAAGTTGTAGAGCACATTATTTACAGGATTAGGCACAGTAACATCACGAAGTTGACCAAGTTAGGATACTTTTTTCTGCATCATCTTTTATATCATCAATTGCCTTTCGTCTGTACAATCCATTGGAATCGAGTTCAAGACCATACACTTCTCCTACATCTCCTTCTTTATCAAAATCCTGTACATCAGCCAAATCCTTTAACTCTATTGCCGGACAGGAAGGTGAAGTAACTCTTGCCTTTGGACCTGCACTCATGTTTTATTCAGCAAAAATAAAATTTATTTAACTTCCAACACTACACTAAAATCATGCATCTGAACTGGTTTACCATCCTGATTAGTTACAGATATACACAGTGATTCAAAGAAACTTGCACCTAATTTTTTAAACTGTAAATTAGGAATTCTAATAACTTTACTCTCATAATAGGGAGCAGTTCCAGTCAGTATGCATCTCAACAAAGTCGAAGGCTTTCCATTGTGTTCATTTTCAGTAGTGTTTAGTTCTTTCAAATGAACATTTAGCACTGTGTGTACTGACAAATGAACAGGATATTTTCCAGTTAGTTTATCTTCAACTGTCGTAGGTAACCAACCTTCAATATTATCACTTCCAAAACCTAATGCCCATTTTTCATCGCTAGAAGTTATATGTCTACCTATTAAACCGAGCAAATATGTAAGTTCACTTGAAATTATAGGCTGACTACCTACAGGAAATTCTAATGTAACACGTAAGATAGCCTGATTTAAAGTTGCTTTAAACAGAATGTTTGTTTCAAAATCAGAAGGTGACATTAGCTGCCTTTTTCATTGACCTACAGAAAGGCTTTCGACAAGGTGTGGAAGGATGGTCTCCTTGTGAAACTCCTTCGCAGTGGCATCCAAGGGAGCATGTATCGGTGGACCAAGTCATACCTGCACAATCGCAGAGCCCGTATGACAGTGAATGGGTACTGTGGCCAAAAAGTGCTGCTGCGTCAGGGGGTGCCACAGGCGGGAGTCCTGTCACCGACCCTGTTCATACTCTTCATCGACTTGTGCCAGAGCTACCAAAAGGTGTCCACGCAGCCCTGTACGCAGATGACCTGGTACTCTGGTGCACAGAAAAGTATGCAACAACTGCTACATACAGGATGCAGCTAGCCCTGGACAGGCTGACAGACTGGACCAACAACTGGTGTGTGACCATCAACACAAAAAAATCATCAGCCACACTCTTCTCTTTCTCCAACAAAGCAAAGGCTGGCAACCTAACACTGGGCATCACCCCACAGCGGTATGAAGACCAACAGACATACCTGGGCGTCACCCTTGACAAGAGGCTGACGTGGAAGCCGCACATTTGGAACGCAGAAGCGAAAGCTAGAAGAAAGCTGAACATCATGAGGAAGCTGCCTGGAACACAATGAGGAGCCAATGAAAAGATCCTCAAAAATGTATATCAAGACAGTGAGACCACAACTTGAGTATGGATCCAATGCATGGTTGATGGCAGCCCAGTCACACCAGCAGACCATTTACAGAGTTCAGAACCAGGCACTGCGTATCATCACCGGCGCAATGAGATCCACACCAATTGAAAAGATGGAAGAGACATCAGGCATCCCACCCCTGCGCATGAGAAGAGATTGCAAAGCCTTGATAGAGTCCACAAAGGTTAAGTCTTCCAAAGACCATCCTATGAATGCCAGGATGAAACAGCCAACCTCAGGGAGACTGAAAAGATAAGCTTTGTGAAGGAGATGAGAGCTCTGAAGAGAAAACACCAGGCAAAGCTCCCTGCGCAGGTAGAGGCTCTGAATCCTAATAGTGACCTTCCACCCTGGGAAAGTCAGCCAGAAAACATCACCATCTCTTCCACGGTACCCTACATCACCACCAAAGATGAGCACAGCACTGTGAGCAAGAAAGCCCTGACACTTGCCATGCTCGAAGAAAAGTATCCCCAGGGGGCATGGATACGGGCATATATCGATGGATCAGCCACAGATGCAGTTCAGAATGGAGGGGCTGGGGTGTACATTCAGTACCCAAACGGAAAATGGCAGGCAGAGGCAATACCAACAGGCCTTCACTGCACAAATTACAGAGCTGAGGTGGAAGCCCTGGTCCATGCTGCCAACACCCTTAGTGGCACTGCAGATCCTGATGCCCAGATTGTCTTCCTGACTGACGCCATGTCTGTTATTGAGGCAGCAACAGCAAGCAAACTGCCACGTCTACAAGAGGCACTGCAAAACATCAAGTGCACCAGGCTGGTGCTGCAGTGGATCCCTTCACACTGTGGCATCTACGGCAATGAAGAAGCTGACAGAATGGCAAACGTGGGCGCAGAGAAAAAACAAGACGAAAATGGAGTCAGCTTCACAGAGATGAAGACCATCATTAAGTCTGTGTACAGACCACCACAACGGCCCCTAGACAGTTACCATCAGCTGTCCAGACAAGAGCAGGTGACCACCTTCCGTCTGAGGACCGGGCACAACCGACTCAATTTCCACCTGCACAGACGCTTCCACCTCGTGCCATCTCCCCTGTGCCCTTGTGGAGAAGCAGAGCAGACCACAGAGCACATCCTCCAGGACTGTGGGAACCACCAGTTGCTGAGCGAGGAGATATGGCCGAAGCCCGCCACCCTACAAGAGAAACTGTACGAGCCTGTGGAGGCGCTACAGAAGACCACAGATTTCATTTTGAGAGCCAAACTCCAAGTGTGACAGCGTTCGAGAAGAAGAAGAAGAAGAAGAAGCTATTTTGCATCAAAACTGAGCTGCTCTGAACACACAGAATTCATAACAAAACTAAAATCATGGGCAAATAAAGCATCATCCGGACTACAGTTTTGCGGTGTTTGTTTTGTTGTGGAAAGAAAAATGTATTTGTAGCATCGCCGAATGTGGAGCAGGTGTAAGCGTCAAAAACAAACTTGGTCAGCTGTCCGTGAGCGCCCCGCACAGAGCCACGCTACAGTGGTGTTAGAAAAACCGTTTGCGCAAATCCAAGATAGAAAGCACAGCGCTGTATTTGGTATCGTTGAAAAGATCTTTTCTTGCCCCTTTTCACGGTGTCTGGCGCATGTTTGGATTAAAGAGAAAACTTCATCAGATTTTGATGTTAAATTTTCCATGTTTTTTTAACGGTATTTTTATTATTATTATTACTTAGGCAATTTTGTGGTGCAATTATTCTTTATTTTTAACAAAGGCGTCGCCCAAAGCCCAAAAATGCACTCAATCAGATTAGCTCCAAGGGACGTAATTTTTCATTAAATTCTGAGAATGCTGTGCTAATGCCATGGAATTTCAGGCTGGTAAGCTTGCATTGCATCAGGACATCAGCTGTCCTTTTTATGACTGCATCGCTCACAAGATCTTTTGAGCCTTCCACTGAACACCTACTACATAAAGCAGTAGCGACTATCCCCTTTATATAATATATAAAGTTATTTTACTCTTTGTATCAGTGTCTTACTAAAGACAAAAGAAAATCACACTAACAACAAATAGTTTCGGTTGCTTTTAATTTTATTTAGACAAACACTTCTCATCATCATCATCATCAGTCCCTTGCCCGAACTGGGCGTTGGGGGGACTGAAAGGCAGCAGCAACAGACAGTGCTCTCCACTGAGTTCTATTTTGGGCGGTGGCAAGCAAGTCTGGCATCTCGAGTTCAGTCCATTCTTTTATGTTTGCGACCCAACTCTTTCTCTGACGACCTCGCCGACGACTTCCTTCGAGAGTGCCTTGGAGGATAGTCTTGGACAAGGTGTTGTGTCGGGTCACGTGGCCAAACCAAGCAAGCTTGCGCCGTTTCACGGTTGCCAGAAGGGGTTCATGTGGGCCCACCAGGGAAGTGACGATGCTCCGTACATATTCGTTGGTCTTGTGCTCGCGGTACGAGATGCGGAGCAACTTCCTCAGGCACTTGTTCTCAAAGGCTTGGATTTTCTTTTCTGAGTCTGCAAGCAGTGTCCAAGTCTCACAGCCGTAGAGTAGAATAGACACTACGAGGGACTTGTAAAGCCTGTACTTGATGTTGAAGCTGATGGAGTTACTTCGCCATATCCTGTCCAGCCTGGCCATTGCGGATGTTGCTGTACCTATCCTGATACGGATCTCTGCTACGCAACTACCGTCTTTGGACAGGGTGGCTCCCAAGTACTTGAAGCTATTGACCTCTTCTAGCTTCTGGCCGTTCATGTGAATGTTGCTGCTGCTGTCGCTTGTGGTGTTGATCATCACTTTGCTTTTATCCGTACTGATCTCCATGCCATAAGACCCTGCGCTACTTGAAAGTTTGTCTGTCAGGTTTTGGAGCTCACTATTGCTGCCTGCCATGAGGTCAATATCGTCTGCGAATCGAAGATTGCACAGGGATCTGCCACCAATAGAGATTGAAGTATGGTGGTCATGGAGGGTTTCCTGCATGATCTTCTCCAGGAATATGTTGAAAAGGACAGGAGAGAGCAGGCATCCTTGACGGACACCGATCGTCGTCCTGAAGAACTCGCCTGACTGATTGTTAAGTAGAACCGCGCTGCAGGCGTTCTTGTAAAGCGCTTCTATCATTTGGATCAGTCCCTCCTCTATGTTGAACGATCTCATGACTTGCCAGAGTCCGTCGTGCCAGACGCGATCAAATGCTTTCCTGAAATCAATGAAGTTGTGGTAGAGTTCGCGCTGATGCTGCAGATGTTTCTCGATCAGGACGCGGCAGTTAAAAATCTGCTCTACAGTGCTTCTTCCAACTCTGAAGCCAGCCTGTTCTTCTGCCAACAGTTCCTCGGCGAAAGTTTTGAGGCGGTTGAGAATGATTCTAAGCATTACTTTGCTAGGGTGACTTATCAGACTGATAGTTCTGTAGTTCTGGCACTGTTTCATGTTTCCTTTCTTGGGGAGCGGGATCACAAGAGACTGTGTCCATTCTACTGGCCATTTCTTTTGCTCCCAGATCTTTTGACAGAGTGTAGTGAGGACCTTCGTTGTTACTTCTCCTCCATGTTTCAACAGTTCAGCAGGTATGTTGTCTACACCTGGAGACTTTCCTCCCTTCAGGCCGCGTACGGCTGCTTCCACCTCTTCAGCTAACACTGGCAGGTCTTCAGCCTTCCTGGCCCCAGCCTGGTTGTTTTGGAGGATGCTGGTGTCTGGCTCAGCCTTGTAGTTATACAAGTCTCGGCAGTACTCAGTCCATCTGTTTAGTACAGCAGTGTTTTCCGTAAGGAGTTGGCCGCTGCTGTCTTCGATGACTGTGGCTGTTCGCTGTTGAGTCTTGGTGAGGGTCCTTAGCGTTTCATAAGCCTTCTTGCTGTTGCCGTTTGCCATGCCCTCTTCCACGCTACAACACTGGTCTTCAATCCAATCTTCTTTGGCTTCTTTCATCCTCTTCCTGATCTTCTTGTTGACAAGTCTGTACTTGTTTGCTGATGTGAGGTCTTGGCCTCTCTTTTTCTTCCAGGCTCTCCTCTCATCACAGAGATCGAGGATGTCATCGGTGACCCAGGGCTGTTTGCGCTTCCTCTGCTTCCCCAGCACTTCTTCTGCTGTAGAAAGTAACACCTCTTTTATATTTCCAGCAAGGGTGTCTACGTCGCAGTCCAAAGTAGCCAAGGCTGCAAATCTGCCTCCCACCTGGGCTTGGAAGAGCTCTTCTACTTCCGGGTCTTTTAGCTTCTGGAGGTCGAATCTGATGCGAGGGCTCTTGCTATCTCCTTTCAATGCCAGCTTCAACTTGAGGCTAGTAAGGACGAGGTTGTGGTCGCTGCCAATATCAGCGCCAGGAAAGGACCTCGTTTGTGCTTTGTTAACGCTGGATTTGAATCGTCGAGGCAGCAAGATGAAGTCAATCTGGTTATGGACCAGGCCTCCTGGCGATTGCCATGTCACTGTTCTTGACTTCTTGTGTGGATGGAGGGTATTAGCAACGGTGAGACGGTGACTCTGTGCAAACTCTAAAAGTCGCAGGCCTCTGTCGTTTGTTTCTCCAAGGCCAAACTTGCCAGCTGTTCCTGCCCATTGTTGGTAGGCGTCAGGGCCGATCTTTGCATTCCAGTCACCGAGGACAGTCAGAATGTCTTTCTTAGGTGTTTTCTTGATGATGTTGTCCAGTTGTTCGTAAAATTCTTCTAATTCTTCATCATCATGATCTGCTGTTGGAGCGTATACTTGAATGATAGTGATGTTGTGCGGTCGGGCGGAGATGCGGATGGAGATTAGTCTGCTTCTAGATGTTGTCAAAAGAATTCAGACGAGGAAACGAGGAGGATCAACCAAACCCTCCCCCATCTCAATCAACAATAAACTTTTCTTATGGCTGAATATATAACACAACGACGGTAAACAACACCAGACATTCAACTCAGACTTTATTTAATGAGACTTGCTACTCTGCAGGTTTGCCTGCCTATCCAGTACTTTTTATGACGCACACGTGTATCCGTCAAATGAGAAAATAGAAGAAGGACATGAATATTTTGACCCAAAAATGAGTGCTATCGTCCCAGACCACTTATCTTTTCCAGTCCACTCTTCCCTCTTCCCTATCTTCTCAGCCGACCAGCATCCCAGTCAAACAACGACTGCATCTTTTTCTTCTTTTGCAGTCATAGCAAATTCATGCCTGTACGACTCAAGCTAGCATCCATATGGTGAAAAAAAAGGTGTGCCCTTCGGTGAGCAGAGAGCTGAAACGGTGGGTGGAAAATGTTTACCCTGTCTTGCTTTTGCTGACGTAAGCAGACCCCAGAAAATGTTTACGCGGTTAAAAGAGAAGAAGACCTGCACCGAATCCAGAATCTTTACTCCGCCCCCCCCCCCCCACACCACCACCCCTCCCGCGTCCCCCAACAGACAGTACCTCTCTGAGGGACTTGAGCCTCTGTCTCCACTCCACCACCCCCCACCCCCTCCTCCCCGTAACGAACAGCATCACTCTGAATGACGTGAGCCCCTGTCTCCACCAGAAAAGCAATTTTTTTGTTAAAAAGTGTATTTTAAAATATATTGTCTAATCACTTGTGAATCTGACCTTTGAGAGAGGTTACTGAAAATGGTATGTGTAGAAAGGTCTTACCACACCATTATATCTTTGGCCCAAGTTTGAAGAGTGTGGATTGAATAGCCTCCGAGAAAATGCCAATGTTGAAGTTTACGACGGACGAAAGACGGACGGACGACCACTGGCCCATTACATAGATTCACGTTCCACACGTGAACCTACAACTTTAAAGTATCAACTGCGCAATTTTGCTTGTGACCATTTCACACACTAAGGGCCACCAAATACTAAAACTTGGCAAAAATCGGTAGAGTGGTTCCAGAAATATCGCACAGACAAAAACATTGAAAACAAATATGGCTGCCAGGGCCTTTACACTCAGTATGTCAGATAATTTTCATTTGCACAACTTTCTTCGGGGTACATTTACATTAACAATTTAAATCAAACGAGACGTTCTTTTTGTGATGTTACCTTTAGTGTACAAACCCTTTATATCTCCACTGTTACATTGACCTTGACGCTAGGACCTCGGCGTTGGTACGAGGCACATCTTCTAATCTAAAACTGACCAGATATGAAAATTTAAACAATTCTGTTAGTTGCTTCTACTTCTTACTTAGTTGAACAATCAACTGCACAAAACTCAGACACCCAGCTACAGTGACACATAGGATGACTCTAGTAGACCCCCTCTCAGGAACGGGGGAGGGATAGGAAGACGTATCTTCAACAAGGAACATGAGGCAGATAACCACTGTGCTTGTTTACATAGCCAACCGACGTCCTGCAGATGGTAAATTTGAAAGAAAAAATGATGGGAATGCATTAAGAATTCCATGTAAGAGATACAGTGCTAGAATGCAAGATATTATGTCACATTGTTTTGTTCATATCTGAAATATACGTCGTTTAATGTGAAATTATCACACAGAAAGGGTTTGTCGTGATTTTGTGCACATTTTAGTGTCTGATTTATGTGCATACGATAAAAATTACCTATGATATAGCGTTTTTAGAAAAGGGTGTATAAGCTATGTAAATCCACATTTTCACTCATGTCCAAATTGCATATTTGGTCATTTTAGGCGTGCTGTAATTGCAAACGTATCAATTTGTAGGACTAGAAAAAAAGATTGGTTGGTTGTACATTGCTTAACGTTCCGACAGCAACAAGACTTTCTCAGGAGGTGCCTGCACTGCTTGTGAAAAAAAAAAAAAAACCGGAATATTGAATGCATGTCTCCAGCAGGTCTAATGCGCTAAATAAACCTAAGACCATTTAGCAACACACAGCCCATATCAAGAGCTACAGGCAGCGCAGACAGTAGGGAGAGTTTTAAAAAGGAAAATGCAGGTGAATGGACCAAGGGTAGACAGAAACACGTGCCCTAGAATAAAAGGGAAAAACCACCCTGTGGGTTGAGTGGAGGAAGGGGGGGGGGTTGACTAGAAAAAAATTCAGGTCAATCTATATGTTGTTTTGATCCGTGACAGTAAATACCACACACTTCTACCATCCATGGGGGTGGGGAGGGGACTAGGAAAAAAATTCAGGTCAATCTACATGTTGGTTTGATCCATGACAGTAAAATCCACACACTTCTACCATCCCGTTATAATTTTATAGGTGTTCTAACATAGCACTTTTTTCAAAATGGAAAAATAGTCCATTTTAGGTAATATTGAAATGGACATATCTCGGAAGCTAATCAACATAACGTTCTGATTTTTGGGCATGTGTACTTATTTAACGTGTTCTTCCGAGTGGTGCATTTGTTTGGTGGCAGTTTCTAGAAACAAAATGAGTGAAATAAGACAAGCTTGTTTTTTTCCCCAAGAAAATCGAACGTGCAAAGTCGCTTTGTGCATTTGCACGTCTTATAACTTGTGTAACTTTTCTTTCCATTTACTTTACCATCGCTTTGCTCATTTCGACACCACAACCCAACCAAAACACACGCTAGCTTCGAAACTGAGTTGCGATTAACAGCCAATCATGAATGTACCATGTATTTGTGGGGGCTCAGGACGGTAAAATGGAAGTATTCCGTGTTCTAGCCAATAATAAACAAGTTAAGGATTTCATTCAAAAGTCTACAGAATTGTTTTCAGCTTACGTGCATTTTTCTTTTAGAAGCATTCAGAGTTGTTCCTGTTTTTATGCTTCATCCTGAATCATCTCAATCCACCCACCCGCCCACCTCCCCCCCCCCCCCCCCGATCCGCACAATGGCACACACAAACACTGACAGACACATGCCGCTTCGTACCAGTTATACGTTCTGTAGGCTGACGTATCCACAGCCATTCTGACGAAGAACAAAATAGTATGACCCATGTCTACAAAGCATCTTCTATATGAGCTTGCATGCATTTTCCACCTTTCCACATACGTTCGCAGACATTATTAGACATTATTACAAAACTAGAGAGACTGTGTTCCTCAGAGAGGGAGAAAACTGCGTCAGCTCTTACACGTGTAAACACTGACGTGCGGGTGTTTTGCGTCAATTAGAAATATTGTATAACACTGACACGTTTGGTGCTTTTACGTCCCCGTCAGTGTCTGATACTTTTCCGGAAGTCGAGGATTCTTACTTTTGTCATTCTTTTCTGCAATGCATTTTTATTTTGGAAAAGTTGAGAGGTGCAAAGCTGCATGGCTAATGAACGCATCCAATGTTTTTCTCCAAACTAGCAGTATGCACAGTGTCAAGTGCATTTTTTAATAATCAAAATTTCGGACTCTAATGTGGGTCCACGGACTTTCTATAAACGGTCATTTAACTCTTCAATGAGATATCATTTTTCAATATGCTGTGGGGCTCTTCTAGACACACTCTGAATGAATCATTTCCTATATTTTCAAGCTTGTAAGCACACAAACTTAGGAGAGTTTTGTGTTAAATACGCACACACCACACACATACGGCGCTTCGCGCCAAAAGTACGTTTAACAACAAGGTTAGAGTAGCTAGACGTGACGTCATATTTTATAGATTGTTACTTGTTTGCCACAGTCTCAGGCCCGACCGTCTGTTTTGTTACTTGCATGCTACTGAACGGGCTCCGACGAGCCCCGTCTCAAAGTCTACCGTATTTCCAATACTGTAGAAAAAAAAACGTCGTTTATCTGAACCCTCTGCTTATTGCAGATCATGGCACAGATGACAGTTACAAGCAAGAACATGACAACAACTCTACAAATACAGGTACTGAAGTATTACACGCAAACACTGCCAGAACTCTACCATGTTTTCGATCGTCCACTACCACATTTAACTGGAAGCAAAATTATTTTATTTTCAATAAAACATGTGCAGCGCATCACAAGACTTCAAAGCTAAGCTAATAGTCCATAAGCTAGGAAGATTTACCGTGCACCCCCCCCCCCCCACCCACCCCCTCCACACACCCCCGCCCCCAGTACTCAATAAGATGGATTTCAAAGTGTTTCTTAGTATGTCCTGAGATGTTTAAGCCATGTTCCCCGAAATTCCTTAGGAACACACCAGAGATATAGCCGATGGCGCAAGGGTACCCCCATTCACGCTCTTCGCAGGTGCTAAAATGAGGTTGAGAAACATTTTCCTCTAAATAAATCAGAATTCATACCAGAAATCCTAATCAGGCAATATTATGTTAAGGCACACCTTCTGCATCCTCTGCAAAAAAAAAAAAAACAGAATGAAAAAAACATTGAATCTCTGGCTCACAGTGAAGGTATTTGTGCACCCAGCAAACGGCCATTTCCTCGAAATCGCAAATAAAGACAAAAAAAAAAAAATGTGTCAGATGCCTTCAGACATTTTCTATAGCGCTTGCAGTCCATTTTCAGGCTTACAGCATTTAAACAGGATGTCACAATTATTATACAATTGACTAGGTGATGCTGTGATCACTGTGAGTGCCACAGTGGTTGATTTTGTATCCCTACCCCCAAGTTGTAAAAATACACAACATTAATGACAAAAAAATTATTAAAGTTATTCCATTTCATTTTGACCTCTCTTTACCTATTGAGTTTCAATAATGTGAGCATAAAGTGCAAGAAAATAAGGAAAGTCGGCATCCTTTACGGTACATTCGTGGTGAATTTTAAATTGCTGAATTAGGAAACGTACTTGTTTCCAGTGCCCTCAGAAATTTTGTATACAACCGATAGGTCTTTTTTAGGTTTTATTGGTTAAGATAGAGTACCACAGTTACTCCCAACCTGATTTTGTGATGCTGTGATGCATTTAGGGGGCCACAGTGGCTGAATCTGCTGCCCTACCCCCATTTTACCAGTACGCAAAGTAACGCAAAATAATCATAAAAATTGCTTACGCCATACTCCTCTGTTTAAATATTTTTTGTTGCCATTTTTTTTAAGTATGCATATTGAGCATAAAAATTTGTGATCATTTCATTAATTTTAATGTGACCCATCAAATTAATTGTAACTATTTTTAACTGGCTGGTCTTTTAGGCAACATTTTACCTAGCGTAAGGCGGGTCTAGTAAGGTCTCCCCTTTTCCTTTCATTTATTTTCGTCTAGAAATGTGTAAATATGAATATACGTAATAAAGTCTCATGGTTCCTAATAGCCAAAACAATGTTATCAAAATACTTAGTTTCCACATGTCTACCACGAGATCTCCACTTCCACCTTCTGCAACGTTCAATTTTTTGATGGTCGTCTTTAAATCTTATATTGTTCTGGCTGCCAATAAGTGAACTGTCAAGAGCTAAGCAGCATGTTTTCAGAGTTTGGTGTACAGGGGCGTGTCTTCTGGTCAAAACTGCCAGCAGACCGCTTCTCTGTATGGACACGTTTGGAGAATATCCTAAGAAGACTGATTTTCTACGCTGTCTGTGAACATTTGTGAAAGTTGTTAAAAAAAGGACAAGGTTTTTTCAGGGCCCTGGAAAGTCTGTCAATTTCAGTCCTTTTTCTTAAAGTCTGTGAAAGTTTGTTAAAAAAATGACAATATGCTGGCAAACTTTTGTCTACTTCTTTTTTTTTTTTTCTCCCCCAATTTGTGACTAATCCATTGCGAAGGATCATGCTGACGCTTGTTGCAAGTGATCTATATTTAGCTCTGATCATAAAGTGACTGCATGGCCTTTCTGCCGAACATTCTGATTGGTTGTTTATGCTTCTACCGAGCTCCGCCATTCGCTAAGCGTTCTTTTATTTTGGTATCGCTTCATGCATTAGGCACGGAAGCTTCAAATAACTGCTGATACAGAGTGATCTAATTAAAGTGTGTAAACCTTCAGGCTTCAGTTTGGGTTTGTGAAACGTTTATGAAAAGTTTGTGAACTTCGTTCCTGCTTTTCTGTATGGACACAGTCCAGAGTAATCAGTGCGTAGATGAAAGATCTGCCAGGCTCTCCCTGTTCAGCTTGTTGATGTCATCTGCCCAGGGGCTGCAGCCGCCATTCTGCTGTTGCCAATCACTTTGTTGTTGTAGTGTCTTGGTTTCTTTACAAGAGGTTGTGATCTTGAGGTAGTCTGGCGCCTGCTTTGGCCAGGCTGTCAGCCTCTCCATTCCCAGCTAGTCCAGAATGCACTGGAATCCATTGCAGCACTATTTCGTGGACAGGGCATCCAGTCTATCTTGAAGCTTCCCGGTGAGATCAGTGGATTAAGCTTTCCTTTCCCTCGCTAGTGCTCTGCTGTTGTGTTGAGCACCTGCAGATCTGTACGATAGTTGGAGCTGCTGCCGCCAGCTGGTAAGGAGAGGCATCTTGTGCGGTATCACAGCTGCTGTGAGGGTAGCTCTTGTGCATAACCTCCAGCAAGATGGCTTTGTGCAGTGCCGCGACCTTTGGCAAAGAGTCCTGGAACATAGTTTATGTTGTCTTGAAGGCTCTTTCGAGATGTCCAGGTATCTGAAGGGAGCTGTTCACAAATCTTTGGGCTTGGTTCCAGGACGTCAGTTTTAGCCCTTTGCAGGACCTTGACTTGGCGGTTCAGACGTGGGCGTTTCTGACGATTCTTGGTCTGCTCCTGTAGTCTCCCATGCTGTCGGTGTTTAGTAAGTCTTCATCGTGTGTGCTGTTCTGCGTTCCAGTGGCTCCAATGTCCTCCATTTCCTAAATTGGGGTGCTCCAGATGGCTCTAAGAATGTCACTGCATCATGAGAATGACCCATGTTCTGCATCTTGTCAAGCCTGGCTTTTTGGGTTTTGCATGCAGTGTTTCATGTTTTCGATGTATCTTGGTACCGCACTACTGGTCTGACCGAGCAGGTGTTTGTTTGTGCCAGGATGCTGTAATTTGCGCCAATGTGGTCCCCACCAGTTTCTTCATCAGAGACTTTTTTGCAGCTCTAGCTTCCATGGCTTCGATGTGAGGCCTCTACGTGAATCCAGTAATTTATTTGTTGCCAGTAAAGTTTGCTTGTCTGTCTTTGGTACTGGAAGGTCTCCAGTTTTGAGGTGACCTCTTCCGTCTGATTGAAAGAGATGGTCTAGCTCAGTTTGAGTGGCCTCTTTCAGTCCAGCTGCTGACTCTATTGGCAGCATCCTGGATTCTGCAGGATGCTATTTCTTTATGTTCTGCTGCGCTCCACACTGCAAAGTCATCCGCATGGAAGATGTTCGAGACGAACCTTGGTACTTTTGTACTGATGTCATTAATGTAGAACAAAAACAGCATCAGACACAACATCTCCCTGAGGTACACCTTCCCCGAGTTTGACAAGACTGCTGAATGTGCAGACGGTAGAAGCTTCAGCGGCAGCCCCTGTTAAGCATGCCTTAAATAAAAATAATTACAATGAAATTGATGGGTCACATTGAAATTAATGAAATTATCACAAATGTTTATGATCCATATGCATATTTTGTTAAAAAAAACTGGCAACAAAAATATTAAACAGAGGAGCATTTGTTATGATCATTTTTCGTTCCTTTGCGTACAGGTTAAATGGGGGTAGGGCAGCAGATTCAGCCACTGTGGCCCCTAAATGCATCACAGCACCATAAAATCAGGTTGGGAGTAACTGTGGTACTCTATCCTAACCAATAAAACTTAAAAAAGACCTATCAGTTGCATACAAAATTTCTGAGGGCATCAGAAACAACGTACGTTTCCCAATTCGGCAATTTTAAATGGGAAAAAGCTGTCAATCACCACGAACGTACTGTAAAGGATGCCGACTTTCCTTATTTTCTTGCACTTTTTGCTCACATTATTGAAACTAAATAGGTAAAGAGAGGTCAAAATGAAATGGAATAACTTTAGTAATTTTTTGTAATTAATTTTGTGTATTTTTACAACTTGGAGGTAGGGATACAAAATCAACCACTGTGCCACTCACAGTGATCACAGCATCACCTAGTCAAGTTTATAATATTGCGACATCCGGTTTTAATGACGTAAACCTGAAAATGGACTGTTGGTGCTATAGAAAATGTCTGAAGGCATCTGACACATTATTTTTGTCTTTTTTAACGATTTCGCAGAAATGGTCGTTTACTGGGTGCACAAATACCTTCACTGTGAGCCAGAGACTTAATATTGTTTCATTCTGTTTTTTGCAGAGGATGCAGAAGGTGTGCCTTAACATAATATGGCCTAGTTTGGGCTTCTGGAATGCATTCTGATTTATTTAGAGGAAAATGTTTCTCAACCTCATTTTAGCACCTGCGAAGAGCGTGAATGGGGGTACCCTTGCGCCATCGGCTATATCTCTGGTATGTTCCTATGGATTTTCGGGGAACATGGCTTAAACATCTCAGGACATACTAAGGAACACTTTGAAACCATCTTATTGAGTACTGGGGGGGGGGGGGCACGGTAGACCTTCCTAGCTTATGGACTATAACCTCCATCACAGAAAAAAGCAATATAATTATTCCAGCAGGTGCACTCAGCAGCACTGAAGGAAAATGATGAAGAAATGCTCATTTGCCTTGCTGGAGCTTGTGGTGATCGGGTGACTGGAAAGGCAAGGTATTACAGACATAAAAAGTGGCTATCCAGATATCAAACCAGAATATGACGTGATAACACAAGAATATACCTTGACACTCCACAGCAGGGAGAGGACTGCATCCTGACAGCTGAAGTCATCGACCAGTTTTGCATTCAAATTGAAGAGGAAAAGAATGTGCCCCTGCTTTAAACAGTAACTGAAACATACAATTTTTTGTTTGCTCTAAGAGACATGACACCAAAAGTCACGATGAATGTTCATACACTCAAAGTAAAACTACATGTAGAGTGCCCAAACTGGGCATATAATATTTATGTATTAAATGGGCCTGACCTGGCATGCTGGACTGGAGTGACAGTGGGTGATTGTTACGATTGTGGTTGTGTTGTTCGTGAGAGCATGCATGTATTCATCGTAGGAAACGATCCGATATTTATTTGAGCTATCATGGTTACGTATCACGTACCTTTTCAGTAAGATTCTCTATCGTTCGCGCGTAGAGCGGAATTGGCTTTGTTATGATACGCTAAGATTAGTCCGGAAGTTTCTAGTAAAGTCGCACGGAGAAGAGCGGTCGATTTTTGGTGATGCATAGATTCGCTGAGAATAAACTAGAACGTTCGAGCGAAGTCGTGCTCTCTCGAGTGTCCTCACATCATCATCATCATCATCAGTCCCTTGCCCGAACTGGGCGTTGGGGGGACTGAAAGGCAGCAGCAACAGACAGTGCTCTCCACTGAGTTCTATTTTGGGCGGTGGCAAGCAAGTCTGACATCTCGAGTTCGGTCCATTCTTTTATGTTTGCGACCCAACTCTTTCTCTGACGACCTCGCCGACGACTTCCTTCGAGAGTGCCTTGGAGGATAGTCTTGGACAAGGTGTTGTGTCGGGTCACGTGGCCAAACCAAGCAAGCTTGCGCCGTTTCACGGTTGCCAGAAGGGGTTCATGTGGGCCCACCAGGGAAGTGACGATGCTCCGTACATATTCGTTGGTCTTGTGCTCGCGGTACGAGATGTGGAGCAACTTCCTCAGGCACTTGTTCTCAAAGGCCTGGATTTTCTTTTCTGAGTCTGCAAGCAGTGTCCAAGTCTCACAGCCGTAGAGTAGAATAGACACTATGAGGGACTTGTAAAGCCTGTACTTGATGGTGAAGCTGATGGAGTTACTTCGCCATATCCTGTCCAGCCTGGCCATTGCGGATGTTGCTGTACCTATCCTGATACGGATCTCTGCTATGCAACTACCGTCTTTGGACAGGGTGGCTCCCAAGTACTTGAAGCTATTGACCTCTTCTAGCTTTTGGCCATTCATGTGAATGTTGCTGCTGCTGTCGCTTGTGGTGTTGATCATCACTTTGCTTTTATCCGTACTGATCTCCATGCCATAAGACCCTGCGCTACTTGTATGTTTGTCTGTCAGGTTTTGGAGCTCACTATTGCTGCCTGCCATGAGGTCAATGTCGTCTGCGAATCGAAGATTGCACAGGGATCTGCCACCAATAGAGATTGAAGTATGGTGGTCGTGGAGGGTTTCCTGCATGATCTTCTCCAGGAATATGTTGAAAAGGACAGGAGAGAGCAGGCATCCTTGACGGACACCGATCGTCGTCCTGAAGAACTCGCCTGACTGATTGTTAAGTAGAACCGCGCTGCAGGCGTTCTTGTAAAGCGCTTCTATCATTTGGATCAGTCCCTCCTCTATGTTGAACGATCTCATGACTTGCCAGAGTCCGTCGTGCCAGACGCGATCAAATGCTTTCCTGAAATCAATGAAGTTGTGGTAGAGTTCGCGCTGATGCTGCAGATGTTTCTCGATCAGGACGCGGCAGTTGAAAATCTGCTCTACAGTGCTTCTTCCAACTCTGAAGCCAGCCTGTTCTTCTGCCAGCAGTTCCTCGGCGAAAGTTTTGAGGCGGTTGAGAATGATTCTAAGCATTACTTTGCTAGGGTGACTTATCAGACGGATAGTTCTGTAGTTCTGGCACTGTTTCAGGTTTCCTTTCTTGGGGAGCGGGATCACTAGAGACTGTGTCCATTCTACTGGCCATTTCTTTTGCTCCCAGATCTTTTGACAGAGTGTAGTGAGGACCTTCGTTGTTACTTCTCCTCCATGTTTCAACAGTTCAGCAGGTACGTTGTCTACACCTGGAGACTTTCCTCCCTTCAGGCCGCGTACGGCTGCTTCCACCTCTTCAGCTAACACTGGCAGGTCTTCAGCCTTCCTGGCCCCAGCCTGGTTGTTTTGGAGGATGCTGGTGTCTGGCTCAGCCTTGTAGTTATACAAGTCTCGGCAGTACTCAGTCCATCTGTTTAGTACAGCAGTGTTTTCCGTAAGGAGTTGGCCGCTGCTGTCTTCGATGACTGTGGCTGTTCGCTGTTGAGTCTTGGTGAGGGTCCTTAGCGTTTCATAAGCCTTCTTGCTGTTGCCATTTGCCATGCCCTCTTCCATGCTACAACACTGGTCTTCAATCCAATCTTCTTTGGCTTCTTTCATCCTCTTCCTGATCTTCTTGTTGACAAGTCTGTACTTGTTTGCTGATGTGAGGTCTTGGCCTCTCTTTTTCTTCCAGGCTCTCCTCTCATCACAGAGATCGAGGATGTCATCGGTGACCCAGGGCTGTTTGCGCTTCCTCTGCTTCCCCAGCACTTCTTCTGCTGTAGAAAGTAACACCTCTTTTATATTTCCAGCAAGGGTGTCTACGTCGCAGTCCAAAGTAGCCAAGGCTGCAAATCTGCCTCCCACCTGGGCTTGGAAGAGCTCTTCTACTTCCGGGTCATTTAGCTTCTGGAGGTCGAATCTGATGCGAGGGTTCTTGCTATCTCGTTTCAATGCCAGCTTCAACTTGAGGCTAGTAAGGACGAGGTTGTGGTCGCTGCCAATATCAGCGCCAGGAAAGGACCTGGTTTGTGCTTTGTTAACGCTGGATTTGAATCGTCGAGGCAGCAAGATGAAGTAAATCTGGTTATGGACCAGGCCTCCTGGCGATTGCCATGTCACTGTTCTTGACTTCTTGTGTGGATGGAGGGTATTAGCAACGGTGAGACGGTGACTCTCTGCGAACTCTAAAAGTCGCAGGCCTCTGTCATTTGTTTCTCCAAGGCCAAACTTGCCAGCTGTTCCTGCCCATTGTTGGTAGGCGTCAGGGCCGATCTTTGCATTCCAGTCACCGAGGACAGTCAGAATGTCTTTCTTAGGTGTTTTCTTGATGATGTTGTCCAGTTGTTCGTAAAAATCTTCTAATTCTTCATCATCATGGTCTGCTGTTGGAGCGTATACTTGTATGATAGTGATGTTAGTGATGTTGTGCGGTCGGGCGGAGATGCGGATGGAGATTAGTCTGCTTGACACGGGGGTGCAGCTGATGACAGTTCCAACCACCTCTTTCCTTACGATAAAAGCTACGCCATGTTCGTGCTTGGTTTCTTTTCCGCTGAACCAGATTTTATGGCCTTCATCTGTTGTTGTTTCTCCGAAGCCTGTCCATCGAACTTCTGCAAGTCCTACAATGTCCCAGCGATAGCGCTTCAACTCGTGGGTGAGTTCCTTCACTTTGCCGCACTGGTAGAGTGTGCGAACGTTCCAAGTTCCGATAGTTATTCCTTGCGTGGGCAGCTTGATGGTGGGTTTGGTTCCAGTAACACACTTGTCGCCCCCACCCTGGAGACCTCCAATGGGGTGCGCGGTCGTTGGTGATCCGGGCCCCGACCGATCCGGCATGTTATTCTTATTCTGTTGCTTGTCCATCAGTCCTTTCAATGGGCTTAGGCGAACTTGGCGGCGCCCGTCTCCTCTCCAAGTATTTCAACTGACTGAAAGACGCGTCAGCCCCTCACAACGTTTCGCCCGCCAGCAGAAGTGGTTACCGGGGTGTGGCTAGGTAAAGGACCTGGAGCCAGCTGTGAGAGTTGAGTGCCATGTGAAGACCAGTGCTCCCGCCTGCCCCAAGAGGCGCTGCTGGCTGAAAAGTCAAAGGTACTACTTCTCCATGAACACTCTACACCCCACATGTGACATCAAAGTGTAGGTAACATTTTGCCACGCAGTGTTAAATCCGCTCAAATGTTCATAGTTGTTTTCTGTGCGCGTGAAATTAGCAGCCAGTATGTATTATGAAGGATCGTGAAACTGGCTAGGTCGTGAACTGTCTGCCATACTTTTGTGAGACGTCATAACGCGTCGGGATTTTCCAAAATAGGGGCTGAAATCAGCAGTCAAATTTTGTAGACCATTGTAGTTTATTCTAGAAAATTCTTTTTTATTAATATTTATGAGTTTAAGTTATGTGTTCCGTTCTGATTGGTTACGTTTTGTGAATTCATTGGATTATTCTGGAAAGTTGTTCTACTATAAAAGATGGTGCTAGGAAGCACGTGTGTAGATTGTCATACATTGTCAGTTGTAGGGACACACAGTTTATCGTAGGTACGTGGCCCGTATAGGGTGTACATTGTGAGAGACGCAGCGTAACGATGGTGTACGTTGTATGAGAAACGTGTGTGGCCAGTGTTGACAATTTTGCAGAAGAGACATTGTATCAGTGGTGGTGCATTTGGGAATGCATTGAGTGGAGATCGCATCGCTGAAATAAAATATTGTTGGAACTGTTACTCCAGTATTGTCTACAACCTTAATCCACGTGTGACGGGTTGCAGCTGAATGAAGTTTCTTTAAAAAGAACCTTACGTGCATGCATCTGGTGTGATATCATACTACGACTACGACTCAACACGTAACAGTGATAAAATGCTATTTGCCCACACACTATGCAAGCAACCAGCGGAAATGACACAACAGCCACCCCAGACAGGTTCTGTCGCAGAATAGCCACTTGGCTTTGACTTCGCGAACGAAGATTCTATAGGGGTTGCCCACGACGTCTGCAGGCATGCTCGTGACTGCGGAGGCCAATCCGGGACAGGCAGGTTCGATCGCAGTAGCTGCAGAGGGGGGGGGGGAGGGGGGGTTGGGGGGGGGGGGTCTGGCCAGGGTTCTGAGTTGCGGCATCTATCTTTTTTTCTCCTGATCCGCTTGTCCTTAAGGCTAGCTCTGCGAGAGTTCTCAAAGGAGACGGCTGCCTTGTAAATGGTGGAGCGCCAGGTGTCGCGGTCTGCAGCAAGCGAAGACCACTGGCGGTGGTCGATTTGGCAGGCACTAAGTGACTTCTTGAGACCGTCTTTGTATCTCTTCTTTGGTGCCCCTCTGTCTAGGTGTCCTGTGGCCCAGCTCGCCGAACAGGGTGATCTTGGGTAGGCGATGATCCTCCATCCTGGAGACATGCCCCGTCCAGCGGAACTGTGTCCGCAGCAGCAAAGCCTCGATGCTCACAGTTTCTGCCTGTTCAAGAATCTCGACGTTGGTGACATAGTCACTTCAAGGAATGCCGAGGAAGGTACGCAGGCAGCGCTGGTGGAAGCGTTCGAGGAGTCGTAGTTGGATGCGGTAGAGGGCCCAGGACTCGGAACCATACAGCGGGGTGGTGAAGACGACAGCTCTGTACACGCTGATCTTGGTGCCTGTTTTCAGCTGCTGATTGTGCCACACCCGCTTGAATAGTCGCCCGAACGCGCTGTTCGCTTTTGCCAGTCTGCTGTCCAGCTCCTTGTCCAGCTTGGCGTCTGACGTGATGATGCAGCCAATGTAGGTAAACTGGTGCACTGACTTCAGTTCAGACTCGCCGATGGTGAAATGGGCAGGGCGATGCTCTTCCTTGGGTGCCGGCTGATGGAGGACCTCTTTCTTTTTCAGACTGACCTCGAGTCTATAGAGCTGGGCAGCGTCTGCGAAGCAGGATGTGATGCGCTGCAGGGCTCTCTCTGTGTGTGCAACGAGGGAAGCGTCATCAGCAAAGAGCAGCTCACGAATCAGTTGGTCTAGGATTTTGGTGTGGGCCTGCAGTCGTCTGAGGTTGAACAGGCTACCATCGAGACGATACCTGATGTACACTGCGTCGTCATCGTCGAGGTCCACTGTGGCCTGCTTCAACATCATGCTAAAAAAGATGGCGAAGAGGGTCGGTGCCAGCACACAGCCCTGCTTCACACCGTTGAGAATGGGGAATGGTTCTGAGAGGTCATTGTTGAGTCTGACCTGACCTTGCTGGTCCTCGTGTAGCTGGACGATCATACTGAGGAACTTTGGGGGACAGCCAAGTCGCTCCAGGATCTGCCACATGCCTTGCCTGCTCACAGTGTCGAACGCTTTTGTTAGGTGGACAAACGTTACATACAGCCCTTTGTTCTGCTTGCGGCACTTCTCCTGAAGCTGTCTCAGCACAAAGACCATGTCGGTAGTGCTCCTATTGGCTCTGAAGCCACACTGGCTCTCTGGGAGGTTGTCTTCAGCGATGGCAGGTACCAGCCGATTCAGGAGATTGCGAGAATTTTCCCGGCAATGTACAGCGGGGTAATTCCACGATAGTTGGAGCAGGCAGACTTCTCTCCTTTGTTCTTGTACAGGGTGATGACGACTGCATCACGGAGATCCTTTGGTAGTGTTCCTTCCTCCCAGCAGCAGAGAATGAGGTCGTGGAGATTGTTGTGCAGTGCTGGGCCTCCATGTTTCCAGATCTCTGGCGGGATTCCGTCAATGCCTGCTGCTTTGCCACTCTCTTCAGCGGTGGGCGGTTCCTCCAATTCAACCTTTAGTGGGAGGTGTGGGATTTGGAGGGTGACTGTTTCTTGAACCGTGCGCTCAGTGCTGAAGAAGTTCTTAAAGTATTCCGACCAGCGGTTCAAGATGGAGGTATTATCTGTGAGGAGGGCTTGTCCATCAACGCTACGCAGAGGACTTTGTACCAGGTGCCTGCGGCCATACACTGTTTTCAGTGTTTCGTAGAAGCCCCTGTAGTCACCGTTGTCAGCGCAAAGCTGGGTCCTCTGTGCGAGTCTGGTTTACCACTCGTTCTGGAGATCTCTAAGCTTGCGCTGGAGACTGCTGCAGACGAGAAGGAAGGTAGACTTTTTTCACAGGGCAGCAAGGCTGGGCTAGGTGGGCCTGATGGGCGGCTCTTTTTTTTTTAGTTGCTAGAAGTTCCTGGATCTCTACGTCGTTTTCGTCAAACCAGTCTTTGTTCCTCTTTCTAGCAAAACCCTAGACTTCTGCAGAGGATTTTGCAATAGCAGTTTTCAGTAGTTCCCAGAGTGTTTCAGGGGAGGAATCTGCTGGGTCAGCTGTGTCTTTGAGCCTGCGCTGTAAATCTGTCTGAAAGGCAGCTTTCACGTCGTCACGCTGAAGGCTGGCAACATCAAGCTTTATCTTGGGGGGGGGGGGGGGGGCTTTCTTGGGTCATGGCTTGAAGTGGAGCTTGAGTTTGCAGCGGACAAAGCGGTGGTCAGTCTGACACTCTGCGCTGGGCATCACTCTGGTGAGGAGGACGTCACTGCAGTCCCTCTGACGCTGCTAGGACATAGTCGATAAGGTGCCAGTGTTTGGAGCGAGGATGCATCCAGGTGGTCTTTCGACTGTCCTTTTGCTGGAAAGTAGTGTTGGTGATGACAAGTTGCTGCTCTACACAGAACTCTAACAGTAGGCGGCCATTGTCATTGCAGTTCCCTGCGCCATGCTTGCCGGGGACTTCTGAGTCCTGACCCACTCTGGCGTTGAAGTCGCCAAGGATGATGACTTGTCGTCTGCAGGGGTGCTCTGTAGGAGGCTGCGCAGGGCAATGTAGAACTTGTCTTTTCTTCATGCAACCAGTAAACTAAAAAAAAGCTATTTAAAAAAAAGAACTTCACTAATATGATGACATGACTGCCGACAGTAAAGACTTTGTGGACCCTATTCTGTACGGAGCGTTGAAATGGCTCAGCCATGATGTTGCATTCCAGACTGCCACTGATGGAGACTGAACAAACGCACACTACCTATTGCATGTGACATCACAACGTGGGCAAAAATTGATTTCCCCCCCAACATCTTGGTTTATCAGTACATGCGTACAAAGAACATCCCCAGTAGCAAAACGGGCCCACGACGGCCGCAGTGGGCCCGCGCACTGCCGTTCTCGGGCCCACTGCGGCGGTCGTAGACCTGAGGACCTTTGCTTACTGGGATGGCAGCAGGAAGCTGGTGGACGAGCTGCATGCAATTGGGAACGGCGCTTCTTACGACGAGCTGAGGCACTTTTCACGTCCTTTGCGGTTCACGCTACGGCTGGCCAGACATCCCTGCCACCTGGCGCTGTTGTATCTGCTGATCTTCCTTCCACACAGCGTCATGGAGACCTTGTACTGGCTGTAGCTGACAAGCGGGACCACAGTGAGTCAATAGTGGACGGCAAAAACACAACTCATGCCTCACGAGCATCCTTATCGCAAACAGACCATGTCACTTGCCTCCAGCGAGGATGCCTAATTGTGGAACGGGAAAACAAGCTGCGGGGAGGTATGTGCGCGTGTGTGTGTGTGTGTGTGTGTGTGTGTGTGTGTGTGTGTGTGTGTGTGTGTGTGTGTGCGTGCGTGCGTGCGTGCGTGCGTGCGTGCGTGCTTGTGTGTGTGTGTATGTGTGTGTGTGTCCATCAAACCTGCGCAGATTTTTCAAATTCTCAAGCACCTGCACAAAATACCTCTTTGGGATGCACTCCCAGTCTTACAAAGTTGCTTGTGTAAGAATCTAAATTTGCAGCCAGCGTTAAATAATTATTATATCTTGCTTGAAAAAAAAATTGTTGAAATGAAAGCAGTTACAGCCGATATGCTTATGTTTTTCTTCTAAAGTGTCAGCTTCCACAATGGCACAATATTGTCATAAATAATTATAAGCACACACACGAGAGACAACTATAACATTCATATTTATTAAGCTCATTGCTTTTCACATTAAGTTTTTACATCCAATTAATAATTCAGTCTGTCACACAAACTGTTAGCACTAAGTTCAACAGTTTTCAGGGTGCTGGAAAGTAGCCATTTTATCAAGCATAATTTGACTTTGCACAAAAGAAAGAGGTCAGAATTTGTACAAAGACAAATAGACTATGTGGTAAAAAATATTTTACTGTATTATTGGTTAGCCCTTAAACTGTTGCTAAAACTTACTATGATATTTTAATATAAGCGTAAATATACAAAACATAAATCAACCCAGTGCAAATCCAGGCAGGAGTGAAATTTCCCGGCTGTATTCCACCCAGATTTCTATGCCGGGTGCCTTCACACTGACGTCAAGTGCAAAGAGGGTAAGGTTGTCTGATGTCAGGTATTTTAAAGTATTTCGGCAGTGATCGTTTCGTCCGAAACTGTTACTGGACACTTTCAATGAAAGCATCTTTGAAGCTATAAGTGTTACATTGGACGGAAACAAAGCGATCAGGCAGGTGTATGCACAATTCTAAACCAGGTAAGAGTTCCATTGATCAAAGATAATTTCAAGACTCGCAAGATTCCGATATATCAGGGCGGGACTTTCTGTAAAATCACCACTTCGGTAACTATTTATTTTAAAAACCGACGGGCAAATGCACACCTTTTTTTTGCATAACCGCTCTACCCTAGGAGCAAGCTGCACTAGACTAACATAACGCCATTTTTGCATGAAACTTCTAGCGTGCACCCCTGTGATGGGATAATGTGATTCCTGGCAGGCATCAGTATCCAAGCACGTCTAAATAAACCTAAGACATGCTACACCTTCATGCTGGTTTGTCATACCCTAGTTTTTTTTTAAAAAGAACAGAAATCATTACAATTACAAAATCTGTACAGGGAACTAATATATAATACAATACATTAATCGTAAACACGTAGCTTATTATTTTTTAGGTGCAGCAGATCATTACAATACACACCCAATATCGAGAACTACAGACAGCGCAGACAGTAGGGATATTTTGAAAAAGGAAATACAGGTGAATGGACCAAGGGTAAACAAACTTTTGCCCCAGTAAAAAAGAGAAACCCCTACTGTTTTTGGGGCTGAACAAGGTGACCCTGGAAACCTGAAAGTAGTACATCACGTTATGCCAACTCTTTTGTCCCTCAGGCTGTTATCCTTTTCAACAGTAATATCAGTAGATAGTATCTGTCAACATTCTTTAGTTGTTTAGTACTAGCCCATTCAGTAGTTCACTGTAACATTGTTGACAGCAGAAGCACATGGGACATAAATCATAAGTGTTTCTGGTGCCATTTGTGTTACAAAAATACCAGTCTGTACGTTCATTTCTTTCACTGAGAGCTATAGTTTATTAATTAATTGAATGAATAAATGATGATGCCATGTGTTGTATGGGCGGACAGAGAATTTCCACTTTAGGTAATATTGTACTGAATTGTACAAAGTAGTTAGCCCCACCCATTTCCGCAAAGGCAGACCCGGAGGGGACGGGGAAGGGGGTCGGGAGGGGGGGGGGGTCGGGGGGGGGGGGGGCTGTGGGCGGGGGGGGGGGGGAGGGGAGGCTAATTTGTTGGAACAGTGCTACGAAGCTTTCTTGTTTACCGTGTATCTTCGCTTTGTTTGTTCAACAAAGCAGGTACTGCACAGTCAAAATGAGATCAAAACGCGTCACAAAGTAGCTACATGAAGGCCCTTCATTAGTTGCTACAACAGTTTTGTAGCGAAGTCATGTGGTACGTGGTACAGTTTGCGCTAAATAGATTGGTCAGTAGGGATGGAAACAATACCTTATACCTACCTCACAATTTATCATATTATACATATACACATTAGTAGATAGAATGTACTTGTGCGATGTTTCTGAGAAAAAAACAACAAAAAAACAACAACAAACAAACAAGCAACAACGTGGAAAAGAAACTACAACCATTTTCTTATGTAAACAAAACATGCCTTACAGCACCGTGAACAACATTATACAGTAGTATACTGCATTTAACAGATTCTGCACTTATGCTCAGTTAATCATTTTTAAAAAAAAACAATGATTATTCAATATTCTGTTGACCTATTGACGAACATCACGACTACGAGTGTCACGATTTGAAATAACTTGTACACGCCCTTTTCCGCTTTCATTCAGTGACTTACTCAGAGTGACCTAGGCTATCTGGCAGTGCTGGGTATTTGAATACAATCCATGCCCTTATCTGAATGCGTGACCGGACTAGACAACTGCTCAATATAGGCTGCAGGAATTGAGAACAGCGACTGGTGAAGTTGCTTGGAGCCGTGAGTTATTACGGAAAGCCTGAAGAACTGAAGTATGGCGGCACAACAAACATGTTTCATTATTACAGTATTGTTGGTGTGCTTTTTGAGCCAGGCATGTAAGTATCGAAAATCACTCTCTGTCTCAGAAAGAAAGTTTAATCATCACTATCATCACCATCATAATTTGTGAGTAAGTTTGTGGGGTGTAAGTGTGTGATGTGGGTGTGGCATACGGAAGGCATAACTGCAGATGTAGATCGGCCCATTACACGCGATTAAACAAAGTCCTTAAAATACATTTCAGGCAGATTTTTTATGACCAGGATATGTAGAAGAAATGATAATTAAAGTTCATGCTTTGCTTTTTCCCAGAAACAACAACAACAACAAACGTTCAGAAAGAAGCGTCTTGTGATCTCCTACTTTCCTGAACACGACCTAGATTTCCCCATTAAAATGACGTCATTCTTCTTGCGCGAGTTTCAGTTCCTTCCTCACAACACATTGAAGTAGTAACTTCTTTGAAGTTGCAAGTCTCTTGGACGAGTTCAGTTTGGTGGGATATTAAAAGAGACAGGGGCACGGCGAGGCAGAGAACATTCCATGACTTCAAACTCTTCATTTGGTTTTGAAAACTTCTTAAAACACTTATTCTCAAGTAATTGGACAATTTAACGCAAAGATACGCCCTCTGCTTTTCAGCAAAGATTTAAGAGTCCAGCCATTAGAAATGGTACAGTCACTAGTACTGAGCGATTCAAGTTTTGCAATGGCGACAATGTTTGAAACACTCTCATGGCTTTAATTTTGCGCGTGGGAGGCTATATTTTTGGCAGTATGGTCATTTATTATCCGTACTTTTAGAAACCGACAGAGAATTAAGTAAAAAAAAAAAAAAAGGGAACGTAATGAGCACCACAGGCAATTGATTAGAGCATCTTACCATGTATAGGCGCCTTATAAATCTTCCTTATTATTATTATTATTATTATTATTATTACAAGTAGTGATAAGTCAGACTGAAGGTCTACGAAACATTTGATGCCCAGTAATCCAATTTTCATTGTCTTTTTCATCTCCGACCAAACATTATTAATGCGGCTGAAATGCTTAGGCTATGGCAATCATGAAAAACTAGCACTTTGCTCTCCTCCTTTCACTGTTCGATCTGCCGCGACTTGCGAATAGTGTCAATTGTCGATTTTCAGGTCTGACCATTAGCATCGTTGTGTTTTGCACACCGAAGGACAGAGATGTTGATACAAAGTGCCAATGTACCGTGTTTCATTTGACAAAAGACGTTGAGACACCCACGGACGGACACGTTCAAAGTGTTCTTTTCCAAGCACCTAAATTTCAGCCAATTTTGGAGATGAATAACTACTGACCCAGTGCCTGTCGTTCACATCAGAAACTGAACAAGAAAATAATGCTGTGACTTAGTCTCTGCCATACTTCTGCTGTCTCTTCTACATGTGACGGCATCACTCAATTTTCGACACCACGATGCTTTCTGACCCACAGTCGACGAATGCAAGTATTTTGCTATGTCCACAAACACTCAAATTTCCAAGATACAGAAGTCTTGATCTCTGGCTTGTTTTCGGCTCTGCATTGAATTTACTTTCCTTGGCTGAACGTCATTTTCCTGTAAACGCATTTGAGCTTTGGCGGTTCCAAACCGAAAGTGAATCTTGCTGTCGCCATTCAAAAACGTGATTCACTGACTGCTAGGGGCTGTAATATTGATTAATTTAGAATGGTACTATAAAGGAAATGTTTCTCAAAGAGTGTGAGTCTTTGCGCTGTTTAGGGATTGTTTAAGCTCATGTTGGAATGCACATTTATTAGGCCTTGCTATTTTGCTTTCTTTAAAGTTATAGTTTAGAGACCGACGGTGAAATAAAACATGAAAGGTGCACAGAAAGCTGTTATCAGCAGTTGCAACTGTGCGTAATGTGACCTTGAAATAGACCGTGATCACAAAACTCCGGTTTATAGATACAATGAATATTGCTGCTTGCACAGTAAAGAACATCTGTCCTGTTTTCAATCATATTAACATCAAATGTCTCTGTGACCTTAAAAAATAGGCAAGTACCTGTAACAAACTTGATCCCAGCGGCAGCTACGCTATCTGCTTTAACCCTTTACTTTCTGATTCACCCATTGCTTAAAATAAATTTGACTATGATAGTTCAAGGGTGGTGCCAGAATAGCTTGGCGCCTGAGGCGTCAAGCTATTCTGGCACTGCCCTTGAACTAGCACGGTTGACCTATCTACTAATCTGTAATGTAGCCTTCATAGGACAATAAGCAATTTAAAAAATCAGCCTCAGCATGTAATGCGTTAGGCTGGCGTATCCACAGCCATTCTTGAAACAGTTAGCTAAAGGTGAGCTAAATGTTAAATTCCCGACAGAAAAGTCTTAATGTGGGCAGATTCCGCATTTCAATTGGCAGCGAGTTCCACACACTTGGGGCTAAAAAGGTGAAAGAACGCTCCCCGACAGTCTTCATGTTAAGCTTCGGGATTTTTAAAAATTTTCACTGGAGGAACGGATGGTACGTGATAGCTGATAAACAAACAGCTTGGCAGAAAGGTACAGCGGGAGATAGGCGAAAATTGCAATCTTGTACTGGCAGCGGAATTTTACCGGCAGCCAGTCCAGCTGCTTCAGCAGAGGCATAACGTGGTCTCTCTTTCGTTTCTTCAAGATGAGACGCGCCGCATTGTTCTGAATCATCTGCAAGCGTGAAATCTGGTCTGCCAGTAAAAATGGACGCAGTACGGAGCAGTGCGAAAGGGGAAACGTCCTTGTCAGCATTTCAACAGGCACTGCTACTCCAGCTGATGTTGCTGGGGATATCTAAAACGCTTTACAAGAGGAGAAAGTAGCTTTAAAGAAAGAACGCCTGAACTGAAGGCCTCGAACAAACGAACCATGGATAGAGCTCCGTTGAAGACCTTTGGAACTGTGCTGAAAAAGAAAACAACCATTTGCACTGGAGGAGTGTCTGTCATTTTGGAAGCCGACATGTCGCTATTTAGGGCACATGAATGTCAAAGGCGAGTGAAGAAATCTGAGCTTTCTCATACCCTCGGGCCACTTCCATGGGCTCTTACTCCTGACGACGGTCGCCTGAGAAAAAGCAAGAACGCTGCTCGCACTTATAAATAAGGCTCTCCGCTGGTTGATGCATTGCCTCCCCATTTAGCAGCTATATCACAGCTTACTCATCTGTTTTATTTTTGACTGTGTGGTCTGCGTCTGGGTGGTCATGTTCATTCTTGTTCAAATAGATCCTGTCTCTCAGTCTCCTGAGAAATTCATATCTGGATTCAGCTTTGTGGTAGAATCTACCCACTGCCCCTGTCAGTCATGAGGCTAAATTTGGTTCTATCACACACAGTCTGAGAGCACTTGTTTACAGCCGTCTCGATGGTCTGGTCAATGGGAGCGCCAGTCATTTATTTGGGTTAACTTTGAGAGGGCAACTATGGACATCTCACGGCGGGGGAACGAGAATCAAATGTGTTCCCACCTGCTGGCTGAACAGAATAGCTCCCATCTCTAAAGACTTGATAAATCTCTGGCTGGTCTGACAACAGGTTTGTCATTTCAGCGTAATACGCAGAACATTAACGAGAATAGTTAGGCTTGTCATATGCAAAGCACCATTGAATTTGTGCACGAATGACATGAAGATGTAGGCACCAGTTTACTTTATTTGATGATCGCAGAAGACCCACCGTACGTTTGAACAAGATTGATACAGCTCATCCAAATTTGTAAAATGGTCTCCGTGGAAGGTCCGTTTCCTTTGTTGTGTACCAAGAAGCTCGACAAAGCAGACAGCGGACGCCCTGAACGTCGCTCCGCCCTCATTGCCCATGAATTGCGGAGGTTAAACATCGACATCGCCGCGCTCATTGAAGTACGTTTTCCGGACGAAGGCAGCCTCCAAGAACTTGGCGCTGGGTACACCCTCTACTGGTCAGGCAGGCCTGAATCAGAAAGACGGCTCTCAGGCGTGGGTTTCATGGTCAAGACCTCCATTGCGACTAAACTGGAAAACCTACCAACGGGTCACTCAGACCGCATCATGTCCATGCGCCTTCCACTGAAACACCAGCAACACGTCACCCTTCTCAGTGTGTACTCCCCAACCCTCCTGGCAGAGCCTGCTGAAAAGGACAAGTTTTACACTGACCTGCGCAGCCTCATACAGAGCACCCCTGCAGGCGAGAAAGTCATCATCCTTGGCGACTTCAACGCCAGAGTGGGCCAGGACTCTGAAGCCTGGAAAGGAGTCCTCGGCAAGCATGGCGTCGGGAACTGCAATGACAATGGCCGCCTACTGTTGGAGTTCTGTGCAGAGCAGCAACTGGTCATCACCAACACTACTTTTCAGCAAAAGGACAGTCGAAAGACCACCTGGATGCATCCTCGCTCCAAACACTGGCACCTTATCGACTATGTCCTAGTGCGTCAGAGGGACCGCAGTGACGTCCTCCTCACCAGAGTGATGCCCAGCGCAGAGTGCCACACTGACCACCGTCTTGTCCGCTGCAAACTCAGGCTCCACGTCAAGCCAAAACCCAAGAAATGGGCCCCCCCCCCCCCCAAGAAAAAGCCTGATGTTGCCAGCCTTCAGCGTGATGACGTGAAAGCTGCCTTTCAGACAGATTTACAGCGCCGGCTCAAAGACACAGCGGACACAGCAGACTCCTCCCCTGAAACACTTTGGGAACAACTGAAAACTGCTATTGCAAAATCCTTTGCAGAAGTCCTGGGTTTCGCTAGAAAGAAGAACAAAGACTAGTTTGACGAGAACGATGTAGAGATCCAGGAACACCTAGCAAACAAAAGAGCCGCCCATCAGGCCCACCTAGTCCAGCCTTCCTGCCCTGTGAAGAAGTCTGCCTTCCGCCTCGTGTGCAGCAGTCTCCAGCGCAAGCTCAGAGATCTCCAGAATGAGTGGTGGACCAGACTTGCACAGAGGACCCAGCTTTGCGCTGACAATGGTGACTACATGGGGCTTCTACGAAGCACTGAAAGCAGTGTATGGCCCCAGACACCTGGTACAAAGTCCCCTGCGAAGCGCAAATGGCCAGGCACTCCTCACAGATAATACCTCCATCTTGAACCGCTGGTCGGAGTACTTTCAGAGCCTCTTCAGCGTTGAGCGCACTGTTCAAGAAGCAGTCATACTACAAATCCCACAACTCCCAGTAAAGGTTGAATTGGACGAACCGCCCACCGCTGAAGAGACCCTCACAGCCATCCACCAGCTCAAGAGTGGCAAAGCAGCAGGCATTGATGGAATACCGCCAGAGATCTGGAAACATGGAGGCACAGCACTGCACAACAAGCTCCATGACCTCTTTCTCTGCTGCTGGGAAGAAGGAGCACTACCAAAGGATCTCCGTGATGCTGTCGTTATCACCCTGTACAAGAACAAAGGCGAGAAGTCTGACTGTTCCAACTATCGGGGAATTACCCTGCTGTCCATTGCCGGGAAAATTCTTGCAAGGCTGCTCCTGAATCGGCTGGTACCTGCCATCGCTGAAGACCACCTCCCAGAGGGCCAGTGTGGCTTCAGAGCAAACAGGAGCACCACCGATATGGTCTTTGTGCTGAGACAGCTTCAGGAGAAGTGCCGCGAGCAGAACAAAGGGCTGTACGTAACGTTTGTCGACCTAACAAAAGCGTTCGACACTGTGAGCAGGCAAGGCATGTGACAGATCCTGGAGCGACTTGGCTGTCCCCCAAAGTTCCTCAGCATGATTGTCCAGCTACACGAGGACCAGCAAGGCCAGGTCAGACTCAACAATGACCTCTCAGAACCATTCCCTATTCTCAATGGTGTAAAGCAGGGCTGCGTGCTGGCACCGACCCTCTTCACCATCTTTTTTAGCATGATGCTGAAGCAGGCCACAGTAGACCTCGATGATGACGATGCAGTGTACATCAGGTATCGTCTCGATGGTAGCCTGTTCAACCTCAGACGAATGCAGGCCCACACGAAAACCCTAGACCAACTGATTCGTGAGCTGCTTTTTGCTGATGACACTGCCCTCGTTGCACACACAGAGAGAGCCCTGCAGCGCATCACGTCCTGCTTCGCAGACGCTGCCCAGCGCTTTGGACTCGAGGTCAGTCTGAAAAAGACAGAGGTCCTCCATCAGCCGGCACCCAAGACAGTGTATCGCCCTCCTCACATCACCATTGGCGAGTCTGAACTAAAGTCAGTGCACCAGTTTACTTACCTTGTCCTGGGCCCTCTACTGCAGCCAACTACGACTCCTCGAACGCTTCCATCCGCGCTGCCTGCGTACCATCCTGGGCATTCACTGGAGTGACTATGTCACCAACGTCAATGTCCTTGAACAGGCTGAAACTGTGAACATCGAGGCTTTGCTGCTGCGGACACAGCTCCTCTGGGCGGGGCATGTCTCCAGGATGGAGGATCATCGCCTACCAAAGATCACCCTGTTCGGCGAGCTTGCTACTGGACACCGTGACAGAGGGGCACCAAAGAAGAGATACAAAGACTGTCTCAAGAAGTCACTTAGTGCCTGCCAAATCGACCACCACCAGTGATCCTCGCTTGCTGTGGACCGTGACACCTGGCGCTCCACCATTTACAAGGCAGCTGTCTCCTTTGAGCACTCTCGCAGAGCTAGCCTTAAGGACAAGCGGCTTAGGAGAAAAAACAGAGATGCCGCAACTCAGAACCCTGGCCATACCTTCCCCTGCAGCCACTGCGGTCGAACCTGCCTGTCCCGGATTGGCCTCCGCAGCCACGAACAAACCTGCAGACGTCGTGGGCAACTCCTATAAAATCTTCGTTCGCGAAGTCAAGCCAAGAGAGGGTACCAAGAAAAAAAAATAGTAATACAGCGCTTTTCTATAGCGTCCTTCACCACTCACGCAGGTTCGGAACGATTTACAGATGAAATTATAAACACACAATAAACTACAAATCACAACAACAACAAAAACAGTTCAGGAATACTAACCACAGTCTTTCATACAACGAACACATTCTATTTACAGTCATCATCATCATCATCAGTCCCTTGCCCGAACTGGGCGTTGGGGGGACTGAAAGGCAGCAGCAACAGACAGTGCTCTCCACTGAGTTCTATTTTGGGCGGTGGCAAGCAAGTCTGACATCTCGAGTTCGGTCCATTCTTTTATGTTTGCGACCCAACTCTTTCTCTGACGACCTCGCCGACGACTTCCTTCGAGAGTGCCTTGGAGGATAGTCTTGGACAATGTGTTGTGTCGGGTCACGTGGCCAAACCAAGCAAGCTTGCGCCGTTTCACGGTTGCCAGAAGGGGTTCATGTGGGCCCACCAGGGAAGTGACGATGCTCCGTACATATTCGTTGGTCTTGTGCTCGCGGTACGAGATGCGGAGCAACTTCCTCAGGCACTTGTTCTCAAAGGCCTGGATTTTCTTTTCTGAGTCTGCAAGCAGTGTCCTATTTACAGTAACACCATCCAAAACCCACATGATGGGAAGCAAAGGAAAATTAACATTGATATGCCAAGTTAAAAAGACACGTTTTCAGGTTGGTTTTGAAGACTGAGAGTGTCGGGGATCGACAGACATGGGGAGGTAGGGAGTTCCACACATGAGGGACCTGGTACTGAAAAGAACGAGCACCTGCAGTCTTTAAGCTAAGTTAAGAACGGAGAAGTGGAATCGCTCATGTTTTAACCCTGTCCAGATTCCCTCCTGAAACGTGCTCAGAGAGCCAACTATCACGCAGCACTTTGGAGTAGAGTTAGTTATTTGGGTTTAACGCCGAACAGGTGACTAAGGCCATCTCACGGCGGACTTTCGAGTAGAAGCCCGGAAATGTCCCCAAAGATCCAGATAATACCAGCATGGATGGAGGATGGAAACAAAAGACAACAAGAACATCCTTGCTGTTGCCTGGACGGAGCGGGGGTCGCGCCGGTGTTTATATTTCAGCGTTCGAGTATGCACACGGTCCGTAAAAGTGCATTTGACACGACACAAAAGCATGACACTCACTCCAAAAAAACAAACAGTCACGCTCTCCTGCGGAGTTCCACAGGGGTCCGTCCTGGGCCCGGTCCTTTTCACACTCTACACCTCTCCCCTGTCCAACATCATCCAGTTTCACCACATACACCACCGCCTCTACGCTGACGACTCACAACTACTAGACAAAGACAAACTCGACAACACCCAGTCACTACTGACTCGCACGGCTGACTGCTACGAAGACGTGAAAAACTGGACGACAGCAAACAAGCTTAAACTGAACGACGACAAAATGGAAGGAATGCTAGTAGGCACTCGCCAGAAACTCTCCCAGCTCGCTCCCTCTCTCCACCCTCAATTCGACAGCACTCCCATCTCCCTCTCTGACTCGGCCAAAAACCTCGGCGTTATCCTCGATTCCTCTCTTTCCATGACCAGCTTCGTCTCCGCCATGGCCCAGGCATGCTACTTCCACCTCCGCCGCATCAGTCAGATCCGAATGTACCTCACTACCGAAGCTGCCACCAAACGTGCTGTCTCTCTCATCTTATCTCGCATCGACTACTGCAACTCTCTCCTTTCCGGCCTCCCTCACTCCACCACTTTCACTCTGCAGCGCGTCTAGAACAATGCTGCCCGCCTCGTCCTCAGAAATAAAAAATCCGACCACATCACTCCCCTGCTTAAACACCTTCACTGGCTTCCCATCCCACAACGCATCCAATACAAGATTCTGTCTCTCTGCTACAAATCCCTGAACAACTGCGCTCCTGCCTATCTCTCCAACGTACTTCACCCCTACACTCCTTCCCGCTCCCTCCGCTCCGCCTCCGATCCTCTCCGCCTCCACATCCCCCGCACCAAACTCAGCACTTTCGGCCCCCGCTCCTTCTCAGTATATGGTCCATCCACCTGGAACACTCTCCCACTCTCTCTCCGTCAGAAACACTCTCTCTCCTCCTTCCAGTCCGCCCTCAAAACTCACCTCTTTCAACAGTTCTAGCACTATATCACCACACTCCCCACCCCAAGCTTACTGTCGTAATGTATTTCACTATTTGTGGTACGTGAGTCGTTGTCTAAAGCGTGCGCATGCGTGCGCGAGTTGTGAGTGCGCGCTTAGAGTTATAATTATTATAAGATAAGCGCATTATAAATACCGTAATTATTATATTTATTATGATTAAAAACTACATCATAACATATGGCAGGAGTGAAAGTTTCAAAAGTTATGACCTTGAAAAGAAAGGGGTGTGTGGGGCCCGTGTCAGGTCTGGTTGTAAAATGTACACGCATTGGGTCTCTCAGCCGACCCACTCACCACCTGTCGGTGTCACCATAGTCATTGAGCAGTTGCAGCATATCACGTAAATCTCCCAGACACAAAAAGACCCCCTAGCCCCTCCCCCACCCACCCACCCCACCCCCTATCGGACCCTCCCCCCCCCCAAAAAAAAAAAAAAAAAAAAAAAAAAAAAAAAAAAAACAATAACAAAAAACCAAAAAACAAAAAGACCAACAACAAACGCAATAATCAGGACCCGTGCACCACACCCGTATCAGAGGCAATTCTTGAGCTTCTATCGTGCATGAAAGATCTGATAAACAGCAGCATAAGATGATTAAGACGATGGTGCACACTAGGAATTTGATTTTAAGTTTATTTGCTGAAAACATTCAATGGTAGTAAGTCTTCAAGCACGTCTGTCCTTGCTTGGTGTACACAGACGTTGAAAGCTGTGTGGTAGGGGGACGTTTTGAAAGTGGAGAGGGCAGAGACTCATATTGTTTCTATATTTTATCCGGTTTTGTTTCTTTTTCTTTTTTTCGTGTTGGCCAAAACATCTAAACAGAATTGTAAACCTTAATCTTTGTACGTTTCAAATGATTTATATTGTTCTTTAAAATGTTCTTTCTGTCTGTTGACTGTCGTCTATTTAAAATTAATAATCTACCTCGTCTTTGCACACTGTCATGATCCCCGCTTCCGGGGCGGGAATTATGAGCGCTACAACTCGAGAACAACCAACCCACACTAACACAAACACCAGAGGAACAATTACGACAACATGGCTAAACACGCGACGCTCGCAACAGCGCTCAGGTATGGCGTCGTATTCCCACGAGGCGGAGTGACACGGTCAGCCTCCACTCTCACAACGAACCACCCAGGCCTTCCGCACAGTAAAGGCGGTGGACTAATCCACCCAGATCTTTAGACTTTTGGTTTTTGGATCTTTGGATGATTAGATCATTGGATGCATGTCATCCGTGAAGACGCCTCGGCTGGGATGGAGACATACAAACAAAACAAAGACAAGACAAGACAGGGGTAAAGTCGTTGCAGCTTTTCTTCTCCTCTCTTTTCCATAACATCGGCTCCGGGGCGACCAGGGCCGTATCGCGGAACCGTTACAGGGGAACGGCACAGCCGCTTGAGGGCTTCAGCTAATGGCGAACCACGCCTGAAAGACCTCCCTAGGAAACTATTCTGTTCTGCTGTTTAGAAGCAACTTTCTTTGTTTGCTGTTGGAAAGCGACTGACTAACCATTTGGATATCGTACGGTTTAGCAAAAATACGCTCAGTAAAAATAGTGCGATATAAAAATACGTGAAAAAGTATAAACCACCCGATCGTGTAGACTGAGCGATCACGTGCGTCACACGCCGTCCTTCGATTCGAACGGCAGCAATTCCTCGTGTAAAGGCCAAACAACTCAACTATGCTATCGTTACCCTGTGACAAACTAATCTCTGTCACCCCTCTAAATTTAACTCCCCCTACAAAAATAGACGAAAACAAACCCAGGTCGTGACACACCTCCTCCCTAAGACAAACCTACTAGTTTTTGTTCCTTAATATTTCTTTCACGACTCGACATTCCTCCTTAGGAAATCAGGGGGTACATACTGATCTGTCATCTTCCCGCATTATCTCGCACTCGCCTAACGTAGTGCGCAGCAGTACGTCGGTAAGAATGTCTGCGTACTGCTCAACCCAGTCTCTAATGTCCGGTGTACGTCTGGACACTCAAAATCTAAGTGAACGTCTCTGGGTGCTTCAACTGCTGTCAACGTCACTGTCGGTAAGTTGTCAACAAAGGACAGCTCCTCCCGTATTTCACATTCTTCTGCGACTACGGCGTCACCACGTCTCTAGTAACCTCATTCCACTCTCTCGTGGAAGTGTTTCAACAGATTAGCATTGAGTAACTTGGTTTTGCTCCCTACCTGTACGTGGTAGTCACACTCCCCTTGTCGCCCTACCACTTCATAGTGACCTCGCCAACTCATTTCTAACTTGTTGTGTTTGGTGGGTAGCAGAAGTAACACTTTGTCTCCTACATGGAACTGTCGGCGTTTGGCTTTCCTGTTAAAATGCCGTTTCTATCTAGCGCTGGCTTTCTTTAGGATTTCCTTGGCTATTTCACAGGTTTCCTCTATCCTGCTCCTCAAGTCAACTACGTACTGGTTGCTAACCTTGACCTCTTCACCCTTGAACTCTTTCGTCCACAACTCCCTCAAAATGGCCATGGGACCCCGTACTGTCTTCCCGTACAACAGCTCGAACGGAGAAAAGCCTGTACTCTCTTGAGGAACTTCCCTGTATGCGAATAGCAACGCAGGAATGCACCTATCCCATGATCTCGGTTGCTCCTTGGTGAGTTTCCTCAGCATAGATATCAGTGTCCCATTAAACCTTTCCACCAGCATTGGGGATGATACTAGAGTGTAGTACACTTCCCCTTGACGGCCAACCTCATTCATGACGCTAGACAGGAACTGCGTACCCTGATCGGTCAAAACTTCCCTAGGTACTCCCACTCTAGTCCAGATTTCCCACAACGCTTCTGCGACACGCTCTGCTTCAATGCCCTTTAGAGGTGCAGCTTCGAGGTATCTGGTAGCGTAATCCACTACTACAAGGATGTACTGATTCCCTCTATCTGACTTGGGCGATATGGGACCTACGATATCCAACGCGACCCTCTGAAATGGTTCTTCTACTAGAGGAATCTGTTGCATGGGGACTTTTGACACCCTCCCTCTAGGTACTGTCTTCTGACATTCCGGACAAGATTCACAGAACTTCCTAACCTCAGCACACATGCCAGGCCAATAAAAGGTACCCCAGATTCTCTCCTTGGTCCTTTTCCCATCTAAATGCCCTGCCATTGGAGGACCGTGCTCTAGACGTAACACCTCCCTCCTAATTTGCTGCGGTACCACTAACTGCCATAGCTCTGCCCCCTCCTGCAGATAGATTCTGTACAGCACCCTCTTTTTGACGCCGAACTTTATTGACGCTCTACCTGACTTTAGGATAGTTCCTTGCTTAGCACAGTTTCTTGCTTTAACTAAAGTCTCATCCTCCTCTTACCACTTTTCCAGCTGGTCTGGAGTCACATCCAGCTTAGGCGATTCTGGAATGGCTAATGGTTTTTCTCCCCTGCCTTCTGCCCTCACCTGAGCTCGGGTTTGTATCGCAGCAACTACGGCAGATGCCTTCCCATCTACAGCTACGGGACTACGCTGCCCTTCTTTGAAGACTACCCAGTTGCCCAGTATGACGACGGGGATGGAATCTTTAATGACTATTAATTCTACGGCCCCCTTAACAAACTGTGTGAGTCTACCTCAACGAAAGCAGTGGGATACTTCCCCGTCTTGGACGGATCAGCCAACACGACTTCAATCTCACGACCTGTGAGATCTTCAGGTCGCACCCATCTGGATTCTACAACTCCCATCTCAGCCCCCGTATCCATCATGACTCTAACAGGACTCCCTCTGAGTTGCCATGTACTCCAAGGATTGTACGGCTCAATGCTACCGACTGTGGCGTTAATGGGCTCTCTCTGAATCAAACTGGCATTCGGGCTAACAGTCACTTGATTCAAAGGGTTAGGTTGTCTGCATTTCCTTGCTGTGTACCCCTTTTCCCCACACCTGTAACACTCAATTTGCCGACCTCCTCCCTGACTCTCTTTTTTGTTTAGCCTCCTCCTTCTTACTTCCAACAGACAGTTTATCTACCATAACAGTCGGGTCGCTGGGTCTGGGTCCCCCTCTACCCCCTCTATGTGGTACCCCCCCCCCCCCCTAACCATTGGTCTCCCAGTCAGGGCATTCTTAGCGTCTATGTGAAGTTGAGCTAACAGCCGCCTTTCCACCGTTCTTGGGAAGTTGTTCCCTCACGAATAGCTCTAACTCCGGGCTCATGATAGCGCATAGTTCCTCCGTGATGAAAGCGTCCACCACGTCAACTACATCCTCAATGTCTCTCCTGGCTAACGAGAACCATCTCTTCACTAGGGTGGGTAACCTACTCAGGAACTGGGGAAAAGTTTCAGCACCTTTCTTACGTACCTCCCTGAACTGTTTGCGGTAATACTCAGCTTCCCTCCAAAAACGTTTCAGTAGCGCATCTCTGGCGACACTGATATCTTGGGCTTGTTCTGAACCCAACTTCAAGTACGTCTCTCTGGCTTTCCCCGACAGTAAAGGTGATAATCTAGCGGACCAGATTTCCCTTCTTTACCCTTGAGTCTTGGATATTTGCTCAAAGTGCTGAAGGTAGCTCTCTATGTCTTCCTTCGCATCAAAAGATAGAAGTCTGACGCGATACCCATCAGACTGGCTACGCTGACTTTGCTGTGTTAACATCTGTTATCTAGCCCTTCTTTCTTGTTCTAGCTTGGATTGAAATCTTTCTCTATCATCTGACCTTTCTTAAGCCCTTTCCCTACGATCTAACTCTCTCTGTTCCTGTTCAACTTCGAATTTCCTCTCTAGAGCCCTACGATCCGAATCTCTTTGTTCCTGCTCCGCACTACGATCTCACTCTTTGTTCTCGTTCAGCTTCGAATTTCCTCTCTAGTAACCTCATCTTCTGGTCTTTCCCAACAGACTCCTGATCTTTACTAACAGACTCCATCACAAAGTTGGCCAACACTCTTGCCGTCAATCCCATAATTATCCCCAACTCCCTGTATCTAACATAGGCGTCAAACCGGCCTAGTCCTACCGAAACTTTGGCCTCTACCGGGGATAGCAATGCCGCAATGCGAGGTTTTTGGAAGGAAAGAGTACTCACTGTGACTGCCGCTCTAGTCTGACGGGAGGGGGTGGTTCCAGCAGTCAACGAGTCGGGCGATGCTTCAGCCAGCTGTGCCTGGTCCTTCACAGCCCTACGATCGCCGGCTGTGGTCAGCATTGTGCAAGGAAGACGGTGTCCTGTCACTCAAAGAGAAAACGAAAGCTGGACGACAACAGAACACCCGACACACAACAATTATCACTTAATACAAGACAATCGAATAAATGACAAACGAACAGAAGACGGAGCCGGAGGGTCCCCTGTTGCCCAGGCCTTGCCAACAGAGTTACACGCAACCCCCCACCCCCCCCCCCCACCCCCCCCCCCCGTTTCGTATTGCCCGGGATATGAGCCCTAAAGCAATACTCCTTCACTCCCGACCAACGGCCCGCCTAGTCACTCACTCGACATTCACGACAACGAAGAAACAAAACACTAACCTCTGGGTACTAACCAAATCTAACCTAACGATTCACCAACTACTCCCCCCCCCCCCTAACAATATTGATCCCACCGCTGCCACCAAAATGTCACTACCCCGCTTCCGGGGCGCGAACTATGAGCGTTCCCACTCGAGAGCAAGCAACCCAAACTAACACAAACACCAGAAGAACAATTACGACAACATTTATTACATATAAAACTAACAATAATCCAATATATCCTCACTCAACCCTACCCACGCACTTACACATCACATTCACACACACACACACACACACACACACACACACACACACACACACACACACACACACACACACACACACACACACACACACACTTCCAAACTCCCCAACCCGAATATCCATTATACGCAATAATACAAAAAAAAACATCAAATATATAATAAAACAAATTTCCTTAATAAAATACAAATGAAAATTGAGAAAACTTAGTATGGTTCACACGTCACTGAACCTCCTCGACGGAGCACAACCGTCAAGCTCAGCTTAGCTTAACGTTCTAGCTTCCGCGATAAGGTTCTTCATAGCACAGGCTCCTTTTGAATAATACAATATTTCAGAATACACAATATATCTATATTACTACGACAAAGTTCCACTCAATTATCACCACGAGGAAATGAAATTAGTCTCACAACGTTCGTTTAGCAGGTTACAAATGAACAAGTCAAATAAACAAACTTAAAGCAGGTTAATAAACGCTAGAATGGGACGACCCGGAAAAAAGCGTGTCGTGACACACACTTTGTCTCAACCTAAGTGTATGTAACTTCGAAGCAGAATGAGAGGTCAGTTGATAAGAAAAGAAAGACAGATGTACGTTTGGTTGAATTGTAACTGTTTATTCTTTGCATGCATATTTCAAATCTGCTCCAAAGTGCCCATTTGATGTGTTTAATTTATATTTAAAAGGAAAACACACATGCAAAGGAGAAAGTGTAAGGTACAAATGTGCAAATTTTCTGCTAAAATCTTGTCATACTGTGCGAGAGGGTGCATATTTTACCATATAATTACTTTCCCCCCTCCTTAATGAACCTCTGTGACCTTTACCTTCACACAAGGTCATCGAAAAATACTTGTGTAAATTGAACCAAGTTTGACATTTATTGGAATACACAGTTTCGAAGAAATATGTAATTACTAAAACAACATAGCAGAATGACAAGGAGTGACGGACAGATAGACAGACAGACAAACAACACGTGGCGTTTTACGTAGATGTACTGTGACATCATAAATTAAACCCACTTTGGTAATCCTCTCAGAGTGGTGGGCACGCAGTCTAAGCACAAAAGATGCTTACTGAGAGAATCACGTTGTGGTGAGTGGCTGTCACTTGAAACCCAATAAACAGCTGCTGAAGGGTAGCAACCAATATTTTTAAGTCCCTTCTATTTATAGAAGGGACTTTTTAGAACGGGTCGCGGTGGGGCGAATTTAATAGCATGTTCATGATGGTTAAACCTCTAACATTTGAAGTAACAATATAAAAATTACGTCATGTCTAGTTACGCTAACCTCGCTGCTGAACGTACATTTGGCGCGAAGGCGCCGTATGTTACTTAGTTAGTTAGTTGGGTTTAACGCCGAGCAGGCAACTAAGGCCATCTCACGGCGGAGCGCCGTATGTGCGTATGTATGTATGTATGTATATATGTATGTATGTATGTATGTATGTATGTATGTATGTATGTATGTATGTATGTATGTATGTGTGTGCGTATGTATGAGAATCTCCGATATTTCTGTACACACAAGCTTGAAACTTTAACAAAATACTTTCTTAAGTGGGTGGCTAAGAGAGCCTCCGAGCATAATGTAATTGAATGTCTCATTGAAGACATAAACAACCGTCTATAGAATGTCGGTTGACCCAGATTAGAGTCCGTAATTTCTGTCATATTTACTTGAACCTTTGCATATAGCTAGTTTCAAGAAAGACATTGAATGATTTCGTTAGCCAGCTTTGTATCCTTTCAACTTCTTAAATATTAATTCTTTCAGAAAAGAATTAAAACAGTAAAAAAAAAAATTGACTTCTATAGATAGTCAGACAGTGGCGGTGACGTAAAAGAGGCAATTCCGTTACCACGCAAACATTGACATAATACAACAAACCAAGGGGAATTACTCAGCGCTGGACAACAGTTAGATCCCCTGCCCCCGCCTATCAGGCACACAATCGCCAGCCCACAGAGAAATACGCAGGTATAGAGTAAGACGATCATTTGCATCTTCTAATAAGATGCATCAGGTCTCTTATATAACCCATGTCTTTCTCCGGAACTTAGGAAGTAGGCAGGGGAAACATACATACACAAACACGAAGGTGCATTACTATATGTGGTCGGGTAAATACCCTGTATTCCCACAGTAGATGCACAGAACATTACACAACAATGTAACGATACAAATTTGCCTCGAGTTATACTGAGATACCAGAATTGTACAACAAACCAAGGGGAATTACTCAGCGCTGGACAACAGTTAGATCCCCTGCCCCCGCCTATCAGGCACCCAATCGCCAGCCCACAGAGAAATACGCAGGTATAGAGTAAGACGATCATTTGCATCTTCTAATAAGATGCATCAGGTCTCTTATATAACCCATGTCTTTCTCCGGAACTTAGGAAGTAGGCAGGGGAAACATACATACACAAACACGAAGGTGCATTACTATATGTGGTCGGGTAAATACCCTGTATTCCCACAGTAGATGCACAGAACATTACACAACAATGTAACGATACAAATTTGCCTCGAGTTATACTGAGATATTCTGCCAGCGCTAGCCTCACCTATCTGGTTTGTGAGTATTGACATAATAGTTTTACTACATATTGACATAATACTCTAAATAAGACGGAATTCTCTCTAGCGAAAGACCCTTTCTCTCTTTCTCACAGACATGCGCGCATCTCCAAGAGGCATAGAACCTCATGCGCCCGCTGAGCGCATCAGGCTCTATGTCTCTTGGAGATGTTTGGAATGCGCGCGCATGCACACACAAACACACACACACACACACACACACACACACACACACACACATCGTCACGCTTTCCTAAGAGCATTCAGGTGACCCGATATAGCTGGTTTGGAGAAGGACATTGGATGAGTTCGTTAGCCAGCTTTGTACCCTTTCAACTTCTTCAGTAAAACTTAATTCTTTTTAGAAAAAAACTAAAATAGTAAAAAATTGACATCTGGAGAAAGTCAGACAGTGGCGGTGACGTAAAAGAGGCAACTCCGTCACCACGCAGACATACTCTAAATATGACGTAATTATCTCTCTATCTTGCTTGTTCTTTCTCTCACATTATGCGTGCATCTCCAAGATGCATAGATCCTCATGTTCCCGGAAGGCGCATGAACATAATTATATGCCTCTTGATGATGTTTGGAGCGCGGGCATGCACGCACGTACACACATACACACACATCGACGCGCTTTCAGAAGAGGATGTAGGTGTACTTAGTCTAGCATGTAGCTAGGTAAAGTAAACCTGCTTTTACACAAATTATAGCAAGACTGAAATTATACCGTGAAATTCTAGTTTTGTCACCATTTTCCCAAAGTCTTGAAGCGAAAGCGAAACTCATATCACGTTAAATATAAAATTACGTAAAAACAACAAAATACGTCATGTAAAATGACGTCTCACAAACCAATGACGCGTATGTACTGTGCGCGCCCCTTTTAGAGTTCACTATGGCGCATTGGCACCTCTGCGAGGCTTTTTCCAAAGGAGATATTTCCACATTAAAATCAGGTCAAAGACAAAAGGTAGAGACCCTTTACAGCGAAGACAGCTCTCATATAGAAGGGACTTTGTGGGTTATGGTTCATCCCATCTTGTTAAACTTTGTAGCGTGATATGTTGGATATCATAGTAACAGGCTACGCGCTTTAAATTGTATATTCAAAGCAGCACTTTGAGGAGAGAAATACGGAAGATCAAAGCACTGCTCAAAAGCAGGCTCAACACACACACTGGCAAAACACCAGTAACAACCAATAGTTGTAAAGCTTGTAGTGTGCTATACTGAATATAAAAAGAAGTACCCAACGGAGAAAGAAACACGCTTAGAAAAGACGGGTACAACACAATTTATTAATATTTCGGGTAAATACCCTTTGTCAAAATAGACAAACAAACAGAGAGATTGCCACAGTTGCCACATTCCTTCTGCCAATGAAGATAAGTAGCGGCTAATCTCTCTGTTTGCATGCTCAACATATACACTGGCAAAACGATGCCTGGATATATAACTAAGCACAAATGATGGAATTGTCACAAATCGAGACGAGCAATATCGAATAATCAATTTAACGGATGTACGAACCCAGCAGAATGACTATACACAGGCACGCACAGCACTGGCTTACCACACACTGCTTCACACATGGACAGTGGTGAGCAGAG